>VXBP01004874.1:87070-103230 GCA_013400115.1 Rhinopomastus cyanomelas
GTGATACCAGAGGGGGACTGGAATTATGCTGGGGAATGCCAGGGATGATGCCAGGGATGATGCTAAGGGGGTGCCAGGGTGATGCGAGGTGACCCTTCCCTCTCCCCAGGTGCCCAGACTGGGAGCTGCCAGAGGATGGGGCTGAGGATGGGGAAGGATGTGGGGTGCAGCCCCACTCCCACCCCAGAGTGATGACAGAAGGGGGGCGGGTCCTGGCTGCGGGGGGAAACACCATGATGGGGGGCAGAGCCGGGTGGTGGTGATGGGGGGGACAGTTCCCATTGCCATGGCAACCTGCTGGCAGTGCCCGGTTGCCATGGCAATGAGCAATGGGGCCAGGAAAGGCCGGGGTTTGCCCTGGGTGGGGGGCTTGGATGCTGCCTGGGGGGCTGGGGTGTCGTCGGTTGGTGGGCAGCCCCCCGCACACTGACCCCTACTTCTATGTCTAGAACAAAGAGAGGGGAGAGGGGATGGAATTTGGGGGATGAAGGGGGGGCCTGGTGTGTGTAGGGGTGGGTTTGGCTCGTGGGGTCCTCTCTGGGGGTCCCCTTTGAGTCCTATGGGGGGTCCTCTGTGCCCCTCTGTGTGCCCCAAAGCCCCCTGCCAGTGATGCCAATGGTTCTGGATTGAAAGACCCCGGTGGGGGGTGGTGGTGTTGCCTTTGTGGGGGCCCAGAACCCCACATGTGAACCCCCCACATGGCATGTGGGGCTGCCCCCGTGTCCAGCTCCAGCCAGGGGACCCCGTCTCTGGGGTGATGCCTCCCCTACCCAAGCTGGGGTGCAGAGCCCCCTGAGTTTGGCAGGGAGTGGAGCAGGACTGAGTGTCTCACTGGGATACACTGGGATGTGCTGGGATGCTCTGTGCTGCAGCGCTCTGGGCTTGCTGGGAGCACTGGTTGCCACTGGGGAGCGCTGGGAGGCAGCTCAGCACCAGATGGCAGTGACAGCCCAGGGTGACACCTCCCTGGGACAGTCCCCCACCTTCCTCTTCTCCGTATCCCCCTCTGGGGTTCCCCTCCAGTGCCCGTTCCCCCGCAGTATCACATCCCAGTAACCCCTGTATCGTCCCCCCGTGCCCTCCCCAGTATCCTCAGATACCCCCCGGTGCTCCCCCCCACACTCCCCAGCAGGGGGCGCTGCTTCGCCGAAGGGCGAAGACCAGAGGGGCGGAGCTTCGAGCGAAGTTTGAAGGGGGCGTGGCTATCACGGGAGTGAGGGCGTGGTTATCACCGACGGGCGTGGCCATGGCGGGACGAGGGGCGTGGCGGTGGCGCGGGGCGGTGGCGCGGGGCGGAAGCGGCTCTGGGCGCTCAGAGCGGCCCTGGGCGCCGTCGGGCGCAGGAGCGGAGCGGGGCGCACGCTGGAGGGGAGGGTGGGGGGGGCACAAAAGGCGCCGCTGCCGCCGCCGCCATGGCCGGCTACGTTCCGGGGCTGCTGCCGGCCAACCGCAGCCAGGAGAAGGAGTTCGTCCAGGCCTACGAGGACGTGCTGGAGCGTTACAAAGGTACCGCGCCTCGGCCCGGCTCTGCCGTGGGGCCTGGAGGGGCGCTCGGAGCTGCCCCTGTGTCTGTTCCCGCGGGTCTTCTGAGCGCGGTGTTGGACGGGTGGGGGTTGCCTCTGGGGTCGCTCCGTGGAGTGACGTAGGGCTCGGTGTCCCCGTGTCTGGGTGCTGTGGGGTGTGCAAGGGATGAGGGGCTCAGGGGATCCCCTCTGTGGGATGCTCGAGGGGTGTCTCTGTGGGGTGTCTGTGGGCCCAGTGTGTCTGGTGTCCCCAGTGTGCGGTGGGCAAGGGATGAGGGGCCTTGGTGACTCCCCTGTGGGATGCTTGGTGTCCGTGTGTCCCATATGTGGGGTGAATGGGGGTTCGGCGTCCCTGCGTGGGGTTCTAGTGTGGCTTTGTGTGGGGTGTCTGGTTTCCCTGTGGTGTCCTCAGAATGAGGTGCCTGAGGGGCTGTGTCCCCATGTCTGAGCTGCGTCGGCTGTACAAGTGATGAGAGGCCTTGCTGCCCCCTCTGTGGGGTCTCCGGTGGCTCAGGATCCCTGTGGAGTGCCCCTCCGTCCCCTCGGTGGGCTGCCTGGGAGGTCAGCATCGCTCTTTGTGGGTGTCTGGGCTTCCTGGGGTCTCAGCATCCCAGCATGGGATTCCTGGGATCCCCTGTGTCCACCGTAGCACCCACCTCACCTCTCAGACCACCACAGCATCCATCATCCCAGCGTCCTCACACTGGGGTACCGTGAGCCGTGTCGGATCCCAGTGTCCCCGCAGCCCCCCGTGATCTCCCCGTCCTCAGGCAGTACCTGTGCAGGGACGAAGAGCAGGTTTCAGTATCGGCAGTGATTGTGCAGTTTTGATGTCAGGGCTCATCTCTGGCAGTCGCCTTCGTTTCCATTCTTCTTATTATGATATATATGTTTTTCTCTCCCCGCTGCAGCCATAGACTTGTCTTGGAGCCCAGATTTCAGCCCCACAGGGCTCCCAGCGCTCCGTTTTGTAAGTTGAGCAGCCAAGTCTCTTTTTCAAACGCGGATGGCTGCGCCTGGAGGAGCCGGGTGCTCGCAGCACCCGCTTCCTTTTCCTTTCTGCTTGTGGAGGAAGGGAAATAATGGACTCCCCTGGCTCCCCGATTCACGGAGGTGCCGCTCGGACCTCCCAGAGGTGGGAGAAACGAGCAGCTTCGCTCTGCTTTCGTGAGGAGCAGGGCAAGAAAAGCCTCTCGAGGCGCCTTCCAAAGGCTCTGCCTAACGTGACTCGGGCTCGTCCAAGTCCTCGACAAACTTTTATTAATAAAAAGCCGCTTTGATGTAGCTGGGTTCGGCGTGGAGACGTGGAGGAAACGGTGTGGTGGCGGCTGCCAGCGGCTGGCACGGCCCGAGCTGGCATTCGCATCGGTTTTGCTTTGTTCCAGAAAAGAAATTGAAGTTATGGGGCTTGTCCCTGCTGCTCCAGCTGGAGAACCACCGGCCAGCTCCGTGCTTCGGCTTCTCGGTGCCTTCATCCAGTAGCCAGCGTCTCCCAGGAAGGGCTTTGCTGGCTTCTGCGCTGAGTTAGGGTAGAAATCTGGTAGCTGCTTGGAAATACCCTGCTGGGTGGTGTTTGATCTTGTTTGTGGTGGAGGGGAAGTGAGTGTTTATGCTGGATGAAAGCTCTCCTTCGCTTTCTACCCCTACTGGGACATCCCACCAGAACTGTGGGTTAAGGTAGGAGCCTCCAGTTTGAGTCTCTGGGCTCTGAATTGGTGGCTGTGTTGTCTCTTCCCTCCTTTCTTGGGTTTTTCTTCCTGTCCGGAACAACTTTTCCACTGGTTCATCCCCTCCCCCTCTTAATCCTGCTAAAATGGGGAGGTTTTCCCTGAAATGTGACTGCTGGGGGTGGGCTGAGCAGCGTGGGGACACTTGTGGGGCCAGCATCTGCCTTGTGGTGGCCACTTCATACCTGTTGTGTCTGGGACCTGGTGCTGCTGGAGTTGGTTGGTGCCGCGGGAGGACACGGAGGACACTTGGTGCCGCCGAAACCCGGCCTGCAAACACCTTCCTCTGTTTGTTAAACAGCTCTGCTCCATTTCTGCCAGAAAATAACCTAAAAAACTCAATTGGAGCAGCAGGGCCTCCGCCGCTGAGCAAGCTGGGGCAGGTCTGGTGGTCGGGAGATCGTCGGCACAGGAGAGCTCCGGCGCAGCGGATCCTGCCTTCCTTTGAGGAGCAGGATGGAACCATCTGTCAGATCCCCGTGATTTCTGTCTTTCTTTATCCAAACACCCACCTCAGGCAGAGGGGACCTGCCGGGGTGCCGGGGAGCTGTGCCGCAGCGCTGCGGTGCTGGTGCTCGCCGGGGTGCCGGGGGTGGAGGAGGTTTGCATCAGCGCCGGGAGCTGCCGTGGGCGCTGCGGGGGCACCTGGGCCGGGCGCTGCGTGATGCTGCACCCTGCTCCTGAGGGGGCTGGTTGAGCAAGAGGATGGAGCTCAAGGAAAGGGGGGTTTGGCGGGGGTTTAGGGTCTGGCGCTACCTCGCAGCGGTTGGAGCGTGGCAGAGGTGATCCTCAGCGGGCACAGCACCAGAACAGAGCGGACACCTCCAGCTGGGGGGTCTCCAGCGCCAAGACCTTCGCCAGTCCGGCCCGGTTGGGAGCCAGCAGGCGAGGCACAGCGTGGGGAGGCTTCCAGCCCTTCTTGCCTCATCGCTGGATGGTGGTGCTGTGGCACATGCCGGGACGTGCACTGTGGGTGCTGGTGAGACCGACGGCGGTGCTGGGGGGTGATGCAGGAGCTTCGAGGGGACCCCTGTGGGTGCTGCCACCCTGTCAGCAGGGTCTGGGCAGGGAGGGGTGCCCTGGTTCCCCCCATTCCCACAGCAAACCTCTCCCGTGGTGTTTTGGGGGGTGCGGACACTTGGTGGCTCCTCAGGGGAGGCAGGAGCTGGCCTGTGGCTCTGCTGCGGCAGCTCAAGGGTGCCGTTGGCGGTGCTGGGCCCCGCTCACCGCTGGGTCACGCTTTGCCTGCCCAGAGCCCTGTAAACATTAACTAATCGATCCCACTGAAATCCTGCCTTTTCGACAGTTAACTCTTTTTTGGGGGTCAGGGGTGGCACCGTGGACTTGGAGGGCCTGAGAAGCCTTTTCCGACCCCCAGTACCGTCTCTGCCTGCTCCGTGGGGCCCAGCACGTGGCTGGGATTGTTTGAACTGGGAATGTGGGGCGGATTGTCACCTTGTCTGCCTGACCTGAGTCGATGTTAGGGAGGGGGTGACCTTCCCAGGGGCTGGAGGAGACCCTGGGCTGGGCAGAAGAGGCGAGAGACCCTTGTTTTAATGAGCTGGGGTGCTGTGGACCCCTTGTTGTGGGACTGGAGCTGCCTTGGTGTTGGGCAGCAGCCCTGGCCAGGCCTGTCTGTGAAGAGTCTCCTGTTTCTCACTTGTTTCCTGCTGTAGGAGATACAAGTGGAGGAGCTGGGACCCCACTGCTGGGGTCTTGGGGCTTGAGGGTGCTCAGTTCCTTGAGCTGAGCATCTCCACCAGAGGCTTCTGCTGGGCTCTGAGGGTAACCCTCATTGCTGGGTGGTGCTGAGTGGGCAGCACGAGGTCTCTGTGGTGCTGGCAGGAGGGCCAGTCTGGTGGTGACTCCTCGCCGAGGGAGAGGAAGCCCTTCTTCCTCTTCACCATCCAGGATGGGGGTGGCCAGGCGCTGCTGTTGGAGCAGAGTGTCCCTGGCTAGGGGAAGTTGGGCTGGGAGCCACTGGGCTTTCATCACCCAGCTGCTGAGCGCTGGCTTTTGGGATGTGTGTGGGAGTCACTGGTTCCCCTGGTATTGGGAGGGGAACCAAACACCATGGGGGTCTCCAGGAGGCAGGGAGAGCCTTGGGCTGGACCCGGTGTTTGAGGTGGAACCTGAGCCCCTGGTGGAAGATGCTGCGTCGCCCCTATTTGTTTTGGCCAACAGGGAGATAAAATTGGTGGTTTCTCAGGTGAGAGGATCCTCCCTGCCTCACCCTGCTGGCTTTCTGCTGCCTTGGTGATGGAGTCATTGTTTTCCTCCCCAGCACCCAGCGGTGCCTCCTGGGCTGGGCTCCCCATCACATCCCACTGGCACCCCAGATACAGAGTCAATGGCCACAGTCTTCCTGGTGCCCAGTAATGAACCAGCTCCTGGGCTTGGTGGCTGCTTCTCCCTTTCACTGGTGCAGAGAGAAAAGCCCCTGGGGAGGCTCTTGGAAAAGCCTTTAGGAGAAGCCCCCAAGGTGGCCACGTCCTCGGTTACCTCCCTGGCACCGCCACGGGCACCAGCTCGTGGTGTGAGTCCCGCTGGATGCCGGAAAGCTTTGATCCCTCCCTGAGCCAAGCGTCTGCAAAGGGCTCGAGCTGTTCTCACTCCCTTCTCGGCACCGCCTGAGCCTTCTCCTTCCCCGCTGCCGCTTCAGGGTGAGAGCGGAGTCTCTGACCTCCGTCTGCTGGTTCCTGGCCAACCTCCTTCCCGGGCCCGTCTCGCTCGGGCCAGCTAAGTTTAGACTGCTCTGGACATACCGAGGCTGATGCCAGCGGCAAGAAACCTCCCAGAGAGAAGTAGGAGAAGAGGCTTTATTGCAGTTTAAAGTGTCTTGACACCGTTGTTTGAGGAGCAGGGTGATAAGTCCCTTTGTGAACGGGTACATGCAGGCTGCGGGGTTTCCAGTTTCTCCTGTCCCAGTGCAGGGAGAAGCTGTGTCGGAGCTTGGGGTGGGTGTGGAGGAGCTGTTCCGTGCTGGGGGTGCCTGGATAAAGGTAATTTTGGGGTATCCCTCCGTCAGAGAGTGACTGGGAGCCCTTTCTGGGGTGGTGGGCTCAGCCTGGTTCCTGCACGGGGCGATGTTTCGCCATGGCTGGAGCATGAGGGCCAGGAGCAGGCGTGGGGCAGCTGCCACAGCACGCTGAGCGGCTCCTCCTGGGGCTCTGCTTGGCCAGGGAAGCCCTGCGAGGAAGGATTTTCTGGGATTCTTCACTCCCTGGTGAGGATGAGCCACGAGCAGCTGATTGGAAGCAGAGCCAGTACTCAGGGGTGGGATTTGTGGTGGCTCTGGTTTGAGGTGGTGCTGGTTTGAGTCCGTTGCCTCTCCGGGGAGGATCGCAAACGCCTTCTCGTTACTGTTCCCCAAGGATGGTTTCCATGAGCTGGGGAGTGTGGGCAGGGCTGGCTGGTGCCTGGCGCAGGCTCCGTTCACCCCAGGGAGCTGCGGGGGACGATGGCTCCTTGGGGTTGGGGTGGGGACTGCTCTCCCCCAGCACAAATCTAGCCCTTCCCTGCTCCTCAGCATCGCTGGAGCTCAGGGCTGTGCCTGGATGCTGGCAACACCAGTTGTGGGATGAGGCAATCGCTGCTCGCGGGTGTGAGGACACACCTGGGATGAGGAGGGCTCCTGTGGTGGGGCTGCAGGGGCTGGTGGTGGCGGCTGGCACCCACGTTGTGCCCCCCCAGCACGGTGGTGCAGAACCAGCCTTTGCAGGTCCATGGGCAGAACCCCCAAGCTGGCTCTTTGCACCCCAACTGGTTGCTCCCACCACCTTTCCCAGCCCATGGGATCTGTGGGTGGTGCTGGGAGAGCAGGGCTGGCCTCCAGCTCCCAGTTCTCCTTCCAGACACTCCTGAGGTTTGCTGGAAGCTCCAGATTTCCCATCTCAGTGCTGACCTTGGCCAGGGTGGGGGTGACCCCACTGCTGGGCCTTGGGGGATGTTCAAACAGCCTCCAGCTCCGAAGCAGCCCAGGAATTCCCCAGCGCAGCAGCGTCTGCGAATCGTGAGGGATGAGGAGTTTCCCTTCCAAGCTCATGTCCTGGGGTTGGGTGTTGTGGGATGGGTCCCACCCGGCCTGGGGGGCCGGGGAGGGGGCTCCTGCAGCAGCAGCTCCCCTAGGAGGAGGCGTGTGGTGCCGATCAGCTCTGCTGTGGGTCTGATGTGATCTGAGATGTGTCTGAGTCTGCGACAGATAAGCCCAGTGATTCCTGGAGTGGGGGAAACTGGGGAGGGCTCCTGGGCAAACTGGTTTGGGTGAGAAGTAGGTTGCTGATCCCTGAGGGGCTGGGGCTTCCTCCTGCTCTGATGGTGCTGGCGAGCTCCTGGGTCCCTCAGTACTGGCAAAGGTGAGACGAGCCAGTCTGAGACCTCTGCCCCATCCCTGCTGCCACCGGGGTGCCCCCTTGTCCCCCCATGTTTACCAGTGAGCTCTGGGCACTGAGGCCATCATCCCATCTTTTATTGTTCCCCTGCACAAACCACCCTGCATTTCCATTTCTCATTTCCTGTCAGACCCCATTTCCCTCCGGTCAGGCCAAGCTGGCAGCGGTGGGGGGTCTGTGGGGCTGGTGTTGTGTCCTCAGTGCCCTCTGCTGGGACTGACCCTGGGAAGCTTTGCCAGCCCCCCCATGGGTTGTGGGTGCTGGTTTGCACCTCTGCAGCACCCGTGGGAGTCTTCTCCTCTCACAGCCTCTCTCTTTGATTCTCTGCTCTTTTGAGACCTCTCATGGAGTCCTGTGTCCAGATCTGGAGTCCCCAGGACAAGGAGGACCTGGAGGTGTTGGAGCAGGTCCAGAGGAGGTCACAAGGATGATCAGAGGGCTGGAGCTCCTCTTGCTTGACAGGCTGAGGGAGTTGGGGTGGTTCAGCCTGGGGAAGAAAAGGCTGTGTGGGGACCTTGTGGCAGCTTCCAGTACCTGAAGGGGCTACGAGAAGGCTGGAGAGGGACTTTTGACGAGGGACTCTAGGGATAGGACAAGGGGGATGGGTTCAAGCTAAA
Source organism: Rhinopomastus cyanomelas (assembly GCA_013400115.1). NCBI lineage: Eukaryota > Metazoa > Chordata > Aves > Bucerotiformes > Rhinopomastidae > Rhinopomastus > Rhinopomastus cyanomelas. The sequence continues at coordinate 95,329 of VXBP01004874.1, forward strand.
AGAGAGGACATTTAGGTCAGATCTGAGGCAGAAATTCCTCCCTGTGAGGCTGCTGAGGCCCTGGAACTGGTTGCCCAGGGAGGTTGTGGCTGCTCCATCCCTGGCAGTGCTCAAGGCCAGGTTGGATGTGGCTCTGGGCACCCTGGTCTGGTGAGAGGGTGTTGCTGCCCATGGTAAAGGGTTGGGGCTGGGTGAGCTCTGAGCTCCCTCCCAGCCCAGTCCAGTCTGTGACTCTCTGTTCTAACCCACCTCAAGCTCTGCCTGGGTCCTGGCACAGTTGGGGTCGGCTCTGCCATGTCCTGCTCCCATCCCAAGCCCTGGCTCCACTCTTGCTGCCTCCTGGCTGCAGACTCCTGCTCCCGGTGGGATGTTTGTGCTGACTTCTGCGGGTGCCACAGCAGGGTGTAGCCTGGGCCTTGGGCTAATTAATCTCTGTTTGGGTCCGTCCTGGCTTTTCAGAAGCTGCTTTCGCCAGCAGCTTGTTTCTTCCCCGCAGGAAACAGTAGACAGGGGCTGCTGTGCAGGGCGATCGGCGGTGACCTTGGGCAGTTTGGCTACTGGAGCCATGCTGGAGCGGGGCCATGTCTCCCAACCTCATGTTCCAGTGCTGTGCATGCTGATTACCATAAATTAACAGCCCCTCCCCAGTTCAAGCATCGTTCCCTTGATACTAGGATCCCTGTGAGCGATACTGGATGCGGCTGACGTGGCCCTGGGGTCACTGGGGTGCTGACGGTGCAGCCCTGCCGTTGGGCTGCTCCTAAAATAAACCCACCTCGGTGTGGTCCCATCACTGTCTGTGCCCTGGCCACGGTGCCGTCAGCCCCAGCGATGGTGGGGGCAGGCAGAGTGGTCCTTGCCACCCCTCCCCACCTGTGAGCAGTCTGGGGAGCAGAACCCCCCTCCTCGGGGTGAGGGTTTCGTTCCAGACGCTGCTCGTGGAGACGCTTCGTCCTCGCCGGCTGGTTGGGATATTTCTCGTTCCTGCTGGGGAGGGCAGTTGCTGGGCTGGAGATGTTGGGATTCCTCAGCCGGCCGCGAGCGCCGGGACCGTCCCGGGAGCTGGTGGCCCCTCCTGCACTGAGCCAGCTGGAGCGATCCTCCCCTCTCCAGGAATTCCTCACGTTCCCAGTGCACAGAGGGAGCTGGAGGGCTCTAGGGGCCTGGAGGAGGCAGGTTTGGCCACAGAGCAGTCGCATCACCCTCCTGCTGTAGTTTCAGGGCAGCTGCCCCCTCGTTGTGGCCACCCTGGAGGTGCTTGGTCTCTGCTTTGCCGGGAGCGGGGAGGATGGAGATAAATAAACCCAGGGCTGTGGGTGCTGCCCACTCCCCCACACTGAGCTCTGCTCTCCGTGCCGGCTCCGGGCACTGGGTGATGGAGATGCTGCCCTCCGCACTCCCCCAGCAGGGCAAGTCCTCACTTCCTTCTCACAGCCCCTTTGTCAACAAGAACCGGGGGTTTGGGGGTTTATTTTTGTTCTTTAGAGGAAAATTCCATTGTGCTATTTTTAGTGGTGACAACTTGGCTTCTCACAACTTTCTTCTGCTCCCGGCTCCGCCGGTGGCTGCAGGGGGACGTCAGCCAGGCTGTGGCCTGCTGCCGGTCGATGCTGCCACCGACTGGGCTCCTCCAGCTCCATCCCTGCGGGCGAATCCTCACTGGAGGATTCTGCGTGGCCAGGGATGGGATCAGCTGCCTCTTGCTCATCCACCCCGATGGCTCGGGCAGCTCTGCTCGACGGCAGCGGGTCCTTTGGGCGTCGCATCCCTCTCTCCCCAGCCTGGCAGTTGGTGCAGAGGGCCCCAGAGCACAGGGGCTGGGGCTGGACGGACAGACAGACACTTCCACCACCTGCCCCTGTTTTCCCTGAAGAGCTCCCACAGTGGGTTTGGCTCCCCAGTTCCCGGACAAACAGCTGTTGGGGGCACAAGCGGCAACTGGCCGGTGGGGTTTGCTCTGCTCGCGAGGGAAAGTGATACCCCCAGTCCATCCTCAGAGAGGTGTCCTCCTGCCTGCAGAGCTGAAGGGGCCCCGGGACCCTCTCTTGGATGAGCAGACTGGCCTTACCATCGGTTTTGGGGATAGTGAGGGGCGTTGCTGTGGGACATCGCTGCTTTGGGGTGGGATGTATCTGCCCCCCAGCACACGGTGAAGGAGCCAGTACCCACAGACAAGGGGAACCTCCTTACCCCGGCCAGACCTGGTGTCCTGGGGGGGTGATTTGGCTCCCCAGCACCTTCTCACTCATCCTGTCCCACACGATGCGGTGGGTCTTGCTCAATCCCCTGGGACCTTAATGGGGTGATGCAGGGAGAACATGATCTGCCTGCACGACAGGCTCCTTTCAACGCCACCGTCACTGCTAGTGGCAGTATTAATTATTATTAATTGTTTGATTCCACAGAGAACTGGGACGTGCCCGGTGGGCACCAGTCCCACTGAAGGGCACTGATGAGCCGGGTGGGCACTCGGATCCCCTCGGATCACGCAGGGCTGGGTCCTGCTGCCAAAAATTCCTCTAAAACCAGTAAATCTCCTTTTCAGCTTTGTGAGAGCCTGGCTGCTGGCGCGGGGTGAGCACATGGCCAGCGCAGGGGGACAAAAGGCAGGAGGAACCCGGCCCCTGCTTGCTCCTGGGTCTCACCTGGCTCTTTTTCCCCCCCCCAGCATTTATGGCAATTTCCCGGTGGCTTCTCCCGGGCTGGTGACCAAGTCACCGGGGCGGGGTGAGGGGGGCCTTCTCCCATGAGGACAGGACCATCGCCCGAGATGGATTTTCCTCCTCTGACAGCCTGTCGGGATTTTTTCCTTCCCCTCCCAGTTGCCTCCAACGTGCTCCTTGCTGGAAATATCCCCCCGGACATCCAATCCCCGCAAGCTCTGGTGAGGAGGGGGCTGGCTGAGGGGTGCCGGGGCACTTGCTGGTGGCTCCAGGCTCATTTGCAAAAACGGGGGGTGGCCTCGAGCACGGAGAGGTTATAATTCCCTTCATCAAATAAGGAAACACCAGGGCCGAGCCACAGCCGGGCTTGTGGTGGTCAAAGGGCAGCGGTGAGCGGCCAGGGCAGCTGCCAGGCTGCTGGTGGTGGCTCTGGAGCTGGTGGGTGCCCCGATGCTGCCCAGCTGAGGAGCAGGGTGGGTTCGGCTGGAAAATGAACTTGGAGAAGTACAAGAAGTTCCTGAATGGACTCGGCACCCTCAAAGGTATTTGTGGCACCGGGTGGGGGGGAGGCTGAGCCGCTCCGGCGTCGCCTCCCAGGGCTCCGCCGTCGCCCGACCATCTGCCATCGATTGCCGATCGAGGCAAATGGGGCACCCCAGGGACGTGGGGAGCCACTGGCTTTGCATGAAGGCAGCGGGGAGGGGAGGTGCTTTCCGTGGCTCCGCTCCACTTCCCTCTTTTGTCTGGTGTTTGGATTTGCAGGGGGTGTCTGGGCACAAAGCGAGCGCCGGGGCAGCGGCTCGCCCGGCCCCTCGAGTAACGCGGGGAGGCAGGGAAGCGGCTCCGGAAAAGAAATCGAGCTCAAAGTCCTCCTGAGCGGGGGAGAGGAGTCGCCTGTTCCCGTGGGCTGGGGATGGGGTGCTGATCCCACTCTGGGTGTCTTCACCATCACAGGTCTCGCTGGCTGTGGGTGCAGACGGGTGCTGTTCGCACCCTTCTGTCTCCTTTCCAAAGCTCTGCCCCGATGCTCTGCCCTCTTTGCCTCCCCGGAGAGCTGCTGCGACACCCGATCGTGCTGGGTCGGCCCCTGGCAGGTGGCTGGAGGCCGGTGCCTGTTGTCCCTGCGGCAGTGAGCCCGGGCAGCGGGCACAGGGGACAGCAGCTCGCTTTACCTGCTGCCCAGCCTGCAGCAGGAGAGGTTGACCTCTGGCTTTCCTCCCTCTCTTGATCCTTTGAGGAGCGTTTTTCGCTCCGGTGTCCCCATCCTCCTGCAGACAGCTCTTGGCATTCACCTGCTAGAGGGAAAGCAGGAGGCACCAGGATGCCATTGCCCGTCATCGCCTCTTGACTCGCCCCTTTTTTCCAGCTGGGCTTTGCCAGCTGATCCCACTGTAAAACAAAGGTGAATCCATTCAGTGTTTGGTTTAGCTGGGAGCCAAGGGAGTTGTCACCGGCCGGGCTGGCAGCCTCCCCACCCGCTCGTGCCTGCCGCGAAGGGTTAATCCCGCAGCTCGGTGCCTGACAGCTGCCCTGAGTTATCGCGTCCGGGACTAATATAATTCACTTTCTTGTACTGGGTCGGTGTCTGTCATGAATTTTTCCTGAGCCTCCTTGCAGCTGGCGCTGGGAATCAATGTGAAAGGAGCCCCCGTGTGCTGGGGGTGCTGGCTGATCCTGTGGCCACGTCCATCCCCCCCTCCGCCCTCCATCTGCAGCCCCTCGGTGGCTGGAGCCTGGTGGGTGCTGGGTTTGGGTTCCACTGAGCCCCCCTCTGTGTTTTGGGGTTGCTGCTGGAGTGTCTGCGCTGGTGCGGGCGGTTCTGGCCCTGTGTCCAGCTGCAGCTCCACACGTTCCCCTCCCGCCGGCTGGAACGAGGTGTGAGGAGCTGGGATGACTTTGTAAACAGCCTTTACAAGGTGACTGCTTGCAGGAGCTCATCTGGCAGCCTTCCCCCCCTTCTCCAGGTGCTGCCCAGAGCCTGAGCGATGGGTCGGGAGACTCAGGAGACCGCGGGCAGGGGATGCTCGGGGGAAGCCAGGCGGCTCTCGGAGCCCCCCTCACACGGCTGGGTGCTTCCCCAGGGGTGCTGGGCTCTGTGGGTGCTTGTGGTTCGCTCTGCCCTGCCTGCTGGCCCGGGGATGGCTGCGCCGTGCGTCTCGCTGTCACGCTTTGGTGTTTGCTCTGGAGCTAAAGCTTAGGATGAGTTGGGTTGGGAGGGAGCTCAGAGCTCACCCAGCCCCAGCCGTGGGCAGCGACACCTCTCACCCGACCAGGTTGCCCCAGAGCCCCATCCAACCTGGCCTTGGGCACTGCCAGGGATGGAGCAGCCACAGCCTCCCTGGGCAACCTGTGCTAGGCCCTCAGCCCCCTCGCAGGGAGGAATTTCTTCCTAATACCCAGCTAAATCTCCCCTCTTTTAGCTTAAAGCTATTTCCCCTCATCCTGTCACTACAAACTCTTCGCCCCGGTGGTGAAAGCAGCCCCAGCAAGGCTGCCCCTGAGCCGTGGGGCTGCACAAAGCTGGAGGGAAGGCTGGTTTTATTGCTGGCGAGGTTTCTGTTCCCTTCTGCCCCCCCTCATCTCTATTCATCTCCCCGGGGGGTGGAGGCAGCGGGATATTGGAGCTGGGAGCGTTTCATATGTAAATGCCCGTGTGTGTAAGTCCAGGCCCCTGACCCCCGGCTCGGTGCCAGCATCCATCGCTGTCAGCCGTGCTGGGTCCCAGCGAAGGGCTTGGAGAACATCCCGGTGCACCACTGGGACGGAGTCGGGAGGCCCTGCCAGATCCCAGACTCCATGCCTGGGGACAAAGGATGCTGCTCCAGAACAGACCCTGCCCCAGCACCCGCTGGCCCCGTGGGTTCAGGGTCACTCGGACTTTCCACCCAGTTTCCATCTCAGGTTTCCCAGAGCAGCAGCTGTCACGACCCCGAGGAGATGAGAACCTGGAGCTGGGCTCAGGAAACCCATTTGGTTACAAATTTATTGCCCGGTGGCCCAGGGGGCAACCGGTTTCACTTTCTGTCTGAGGAGTTTGTTGTTTGCTTGACAGCCAGATAAAATCCAGCATCTTCTGGGGCTCCTCCCGCGTGCGCCGGCTAATCTGCTGCCTTCATCTGACCTTGGCGCTGCCACGTGCTTTTCCCCGAGGGAACTGGGCTCAGATTTTTCCCCACGGCCAGGCAGCCCTGAGTGGGTCCCGCTGGGCTCTGCTGTTGGGAAGGCAGAGGTCTGGGGTGTAAAGCTCCGACCCTGCTGACAGAGGGATGTGAGGGAGCGGGAGGCAGGAGCAGCGTCGTGTTGTGGGGTCGGTGCTGGAGCGGGGCCACAGCTTGTCCCCACGTGCCACCGTCGCCCTTGGCTTTCTGTCCCGTCGTGTGGTGGCTTCCTCGAGGAGCCGCCGGGCTGGGGCTGCCCAAGGTGGCCGGGTGCGATAAGAGCTCCAGGGCCAACATCTGCCCCGGCCAGAGCGGGTGGAGGCTCCGGGGGGGTTTGTCTCCCCCAGCACTTGGCTCTCCCAGTCTCATCTCCCTGTGCAGGGGGATGAGGAGATGGCTGGATGCTCCCAGGGAAGGGTGGGCGCTGCTCCTCTGGCACAGTGTCCCTGGGGATCATGGCCAGCCATGGGGGGACTCATGGGCTGTGCTGGAGAACCTCTGCTGTGGGACAAGCTGGGGGAACTGAGGCTGTGTAACCTGGAGAAGAAAAGGCTTTGGGGTGACTGTATGACTTCTGGTACCTGAAGGGGCTCCAGGGAAGCTGGAGAGGAACCTTTTCCAAGGGACTTTGGTGATAGAACAAGGAGGCTGGGCTCGAGCTAAAAGAGGGGAGATACAGGTTAGATCTGAGGCAGAAATCCCTCCCTGTGAGGGTGCTGAAGCCCTGGAACAAGTTGCCCAGGGAGTTTGTGGTTGCTCCATCCCTGGCAGTGTCCAAGGCCAGGCTGAACTGCCCCATGGCAGGGGATTGGCACTGGGTGAGCTCTGAGCTCCCTTCTGACCCAACCCAGTCTCTGGTCCTCACTGAGGATCCCCGGTGATTTACAGCTCTCCCACCACAGCCTCCTGGTGCCAGAGATGATTTTTGCTCCAGAAAGGTCCCATCTCATCTCTCCTGAGAGCATCTGCTGGGTTGGGCTCAGGCAGGTGGGGTCCAGCAGCCCCAGTGTGGAGCTGGTGTTGGGGTGACGTGGGCAGAGCGATGTTAGCAACTGGATTATTTCATTTGTTTTTTACTGGGGATTAAGTTTCTCTGCAGGAGAGCCGTTCTCTAGGGAACAGAGGTTTCAGGCTCCTGCCCTCTCCTGTTTGGCTTGATGGTTTCTTTTAATCCCAAATTCCTCTCCAGTGCTGCACGCCAAGGCCGGCCCGGCCAGGAGCATCACTTGAGCCATGTGAGCACAGTCCTAGGAGTGAGTGTGGAAGGACCAGGACCACATCCAGATCCTGGCAGGGAGCTCTGGGTGCCCTACAACCCAGCCCTGCCTTTATCTGAGAGGAGGGGACCCCAAATCTGGGTTGGTGGGGTGGTGGAGAGGGCCAGCAGAGCTACTGCCTCTCCTTGGCCGCCTCCCACACGGCACTAATAAGGTTTCTCACTGCTTAGTTTGGGACATTAATGGGATCAGGGCTCAGGGCTGCCTGACTGCCCTCCATTTGCAGGGGAGACCCAGAGCATCAGCTGCTCCCTTCTCTTTGACCTCCATTCCTTAGCTGGGGCTTTGCTCATCTCATGGGCAGGACAAGACTCCCAGGCAGGCTGGGGGTGTTGGGGGTCCCCCCAGCTGTCCTTGAGGTTGTGGCATGGTGAGGCCAGTTGAGTTTTGAGGGGTTGAAAGGCAGAGAAAGGAGGGGGTTGTGGATTTTAACCAGCAGCTGGGGGGGTGTCTGTGGGCTGTGAGCTCCCCTCACCTTCTCTTTGGTCACAGGGAGCCGGATGAGGGGCTCCAAAGCCAGAGGCTGTTGGCAGGGCTGTGCCCGGGCAGCCCTATCCAGGGGGGGAACCCATCCCTGCCACCCTGAGCCGTGTGTGGAGCCTGTGCAGACCCAGCGCCCGGGCGCTGCCCAGACAAAGCGCAGCCAGTTCCCACTGCCCCAACGTTTTCCTTTCCCCCCCGCTGCCAAGCAGCCCTCGCTTGGCGTTGGAATAACAACCCTCTTCACACAGACACCGGCCCTTTTGTTAGCAGCTAGAAAAGGAGGGTTGATGTTGCAGATCCCCCCCCCCCCCCCCTTCCCCC
>VXBP01004874.1:103257-117437 GCA_013400115.1 Rhinopomastus cyanomelas
CTCCCTAAGCCGCTGCTGCAGCGGGAAGAGCCGAGCGTGGCCATGAGCTGATCCCACAGTGATCCCAGGCTGATCCCACAGCACGGCTCTGGCTGGCTCCCCAGGGCTCAGCAGTGCTGGGGGGCAACTGGTTCTGCTTCTGGCTTCTCCAAGAGGGGCTGGGCGTGAATATGGGGGATTGAGTGCCCAAAGGGGCTAGAGGGAAGCTGAAGAGGGACTTTTTCCAAGGGGTTCTGGTGCTTGGACAAGGAGGATGGGTTCAAGCTAAAAGGGAGGAGATTGAGATGAGGTCTGAGGCAGAAATTCCTCCCTCTGAGGGTGCTGAGGCCCTGGAACTGGTTGCCCGGGGAGGCTGTGGCTGCTCCATCCCTGGCAGTGTCCAGGGCCGGGTTGGTTGGGGCTGTGGGCAACCTGGTCTGATGAGAGGTGTCGCTGCCCATGGCAGGGTGTTGGCACTGGGTGAGCTCTGACATCTCCTCTGGCCCAAACAATCCTGTGGTTTTCCCAGGATTGAGAGCATTTACTGGTGCTCAGCCCCCGTGCAGGGACAGGGATGGATGCAGGATGCATCCAGGGCTCATTCTGCTCCTCAACACCAGGCTCTGCCAGGGTCAGATCCTGCGCAGAGACCTTTTTTGGTGGTTTTCTAGGTTTTAGTTTGGTGTCTTCTCTCCACTGAGGTGCTGCCGGGGTGTGCTGGGAATTCCGGAGCGAGTGCTTCCCCAGCTGCGGAGATGGTGGCTCTGAGGAGGTGTGTGGTGTGGTCCCCATGGCTGGAGGGGCAGGGAGGAGGCACCCGGAGATGGCATCGCCTTCCTCCTCCTCCCCCAGCCCGGGCAAGGTGCCACCTCGCCGTGTCGGCACAGGCCCCTGGGAAAGCGTCAGCCCTGTGTGTCCTCCCGCACGTGGGAGTGCGAGGGAACCTCTGTGCCCGGAGCCGGCACCGCCGCACAGACAGGCTGCCTCGGGTCCCAAGGGAGCTCGGAGCTCATCCAGCGCCAGCCCCCCGCCGTGGGCAGCGACACCTCTCACCAGACACGCTTGCCCACTCCCCCATCCGGCCTGGCCTTGAGCACTGCCAGGGACGGAGCAGCCACAGCCTCCCTGGGCAACATGTTCCAGGGCCTCAGCCCCATCACAGGGAGAGATTTCTGCCTCAGATCTGACCTAAACCTCCCCTTGTTTAGCCTGAACCTGTCCCCCTTGTCCCACCCTTAGAGTCCCTTGTACAGATTCCCTCTCTCCAGCTTTCCTCTAGCTCCTTCAGGTACCAGCAGCTGCTACAAGGTCCCCCTCAGATACCTTCTCCAGAGGACCCCCAGACCCTCTTCTCCAAGAGGCTGAACATCCCCAAGTCCCCCAGCCTGTCCCCACAGCAGAAGTTCTCCAGCACTTTCTCAGAGCTGGGGTTATGTGGCCGTGAGTTTTACAGCATCATTGGATGAGCCAGTGCTGCCCGGCTCCTGGCCAGCCTCCTCGCAGGGGTGACAAACAGGAGAGGCTTCCGAGAAGCTGGAAGCGATGAGATGATGCCGACCTGCTGCATCAGCAAAAAACCCCCAGCGGCTCCTCAGAGCCTCAGCAGGCATCTGGCTGGATCCGTGGAGGGTTGGAACAGCAGGAACAGCGCTCAGCTCCCCCTGGCCAGCATGGTCTGCTGCTGATGGGGAGGCTTCTGGAGCTGGGATGAGGGTCTGGATGAGGTGGCATCGCATGTGTGTGGGAAAGGGGTGTCTTGGTTGGTTTTGGGGGACGTGGTGTTGGGCATCCTCCGTGTGCTGGGGGCAGCAGGGCTGGCAGTGCTGATGCCCATGGATGCTGATGCATCTAGGGCACCATAAAGTGATCCCTGCCCAGGGAAGGCGGCTGGAGCGCCGTGCTGGTGCCCTGGGAACCCTGACTGCTCTTCCCACTGCCGCAATGGGAAGCGATCCCCTTTGGGGCTGCTTTGTTGATTCTTGAGGCTCCTGTTGCCTCCATCCATCTCATCTGAGTCAGACGCCTTGGACGGGCTCTAGCTGGGATGTCACATTCCCATGGACAGCAGGAGAGCAGGGTGGGGGATTTACACCCCTCCAGCCCCGGAGCAGGAGTTACTGCTGAGCTGTGCTGCCGGGAATGATGAAGCTGGGAGCAGGTGCTGCTCCAGCTCAGCTGTTTCCTCTGCAGCATGAAAAAGCCTGTAGGGACGAGTTTTGCTTCGAACCCTCTGCCTCCACCTCCCAGCAGTGGGGTGAAGCCTCAGGGTCCTCTTCTCCCGACGAACTGCTGACAGGACCAGAGGAGGTGGCCACCAGTTGCACCAGGGGAAGTTTCTTTAGGGAAAAAGCAATTAAACCCTAGAGCAGGCTGCCCAGGGAGGTGGTGGAGTCCCCATCTCTGGAGGGGTTCAAGAACCTGGGATTCGTGGGGCATGATCTGGTGCTCATGGAGGTGCTGGGTTAATAATCTTAGAGGTCCTTTCCAACCTTGATGCTTCTGGTCCCATCCCGCATCCCCCGGGGCAGCGTTGGCTGCGGGGCAGCAGCTCTGCTGTGGGAAGGGAAGTGTTTGGGGTTTGGTTTTTCTTTTTTAGGAGGTAGGTCTTGTTTTGGTGCCCAGACGTCTGCTGGAAAGGGGAACATCCCTGTTTTTATCAGCAGCGTTTCCTTCCCCTGGTCCTCAGAGTTCAGGTTCTGCCACTCATGGTAGCAGGGGTTGGGGGTCTGAGGCTTCCTCTGTGCAGCTCCCTACCCTTTCCCCTTGATGTGCTGCCTCCAGCCAACCTTTGGCAGTCTGGCAGCTCCTCTGCCGAGAGATCAGAGGTTAAATATTCACCCTTCGCTCCCCCACTCTGGTCTGACCGGGGGCTGGTGCAGAACAGACCCCAAACCACAGTCTGGATGGGGCTGTTTGTTTGAACAGGGAACTCAAACACAGAGGGTGACAATGGGACATCTGGGGGCCTCAGACCCTTCTCCAGGGCCAAACCCCTGTTTGCACAGAACCCAGAGGAGGGGAGGCTGATTTTTCCAGGACACCGGTTGCGTTGCCGCGCAGCGGCTTCCACATCCCCTCGGAGCTCGGTGGTGATGCCGAGGGGCTGACGTGGGACCTCGTGGACTCGTCCCCACCCCTCGTGGCAGGGACCACGGCCTTTCAGGGCTGCTGAAAGGCAGAAGGAAAGGTTTGGTGGTGGGGAATGTGCCCCCTGTGCCAGGAGCCGCAGGCGTCGGGGCTGGCGGCTCTGCCCGCACACGCACGGGCGGCTGATTCACCGTCGGGAACGATCTTGGGAGTCGAAGCCGGAGGAGCCCGTCCCGCAGGGATGCGTCGGGCAGCGGCGGGAGCCGTGACCTGCTTCGTTCCACCTTGTTTTTCTTTAATAGCTCAGATCACAAGCAGAACGTCATCTTTGTTCTCCCTTTCCTTTCCCAGGGCTGGCGGCGCCGCGGGCAGGGTGGAGCGAAGCCCCGCGCCCCGGCGGGGCTCTGCCCGTGCTTGTCGGTGCCGAGGGGGTGCGTCGGCACGTGCCGATGCTCTCGGCACCCAGGGGTGCGCCTGGCCGAGCCTCCCTCTGTGTGTCTTGTCTGTCCGGAAGGAGAGAGCGATGCAGCGGGTTTAGCCAGGGTCTGGGAGAAGCTTCACGAGGCTTTGCCACCCCCTAGAAGTCCAGCTGGCGCTCGGTGCTCTGGTTTTGCTCAAGCACTGTGTCCCCCGTCCAGCCCCCCCAGATGCCAGAGCCAAGCTGGGCTCCTCGCCCTGCTCCAGACTGGGATCTGCCCCTGGGGACTCATCTCCTTGGGCATCCCTGATCCTAATCCCGGAGTCTTCTTCCTCTCCTTGCCAGAAGTGACCGAGATTTGCCCCTAAAGCTCCCGGAGAGGAGGAAAAAACAGCCCAAAGGGGAAAGCACAGGAAGCCCAGCAGGAAACCCGGGTGCTCTACTGCTGTCACGAGTTTGGGTGGGCTCTGCACCGCTGCTGGGTGGTCCCCTTACCCAGCTGTGGGGAGTGGGGTGTCCCCTGCTCATCATGGGGTGACACCCCTTGCCTTTGGGTGCCTTTGGGGCAGAAAAGCCCTTCTGAAACCCCAGAGAGTTCCCCTGTTGTGCCCAGACCCAAGTGGTTTCAGCTGGTGATTGAAGGGGGTACTTGGGTGGGCTTGTCTGAGGGGTGCTGGGGAGTCCAGACGGAGCCCTGGAGAGATGCATCGCCCGGCTGTGGTGCTGCTGGGTACCCGCTGTGGCTCTGGCTGCCGTCCTCAGCCTCATCCGGTGCCACCCGCTCCGGCGCTGCCACAGTGCCACCTGCTGCCACCTCCCCGGGCTGGGAGCCCATGGGGGCTTCCACGGTCTCCTGGGGTGCCGGGGCACCCTGGTGAGGCTGTGGGAGCATCCTTACGGCGTCGCCCACCCTAATGCCGGGGTGCGTGTGCCCTGTGAGCGGTGCCAGGGGAATGTGGGCTGCGCCCAGCAGCTCTCCCAGTCATATAAGGAGATGCCAGTCGGCCAAGCATTACTCACCGGGGAGGCACATGGCGGGGAGGGGGGACAGCGGCCCCGGACACGAGGCGCTTGGCCGGAGCCAGGGGTGACTCAGCTCTGGCCGTCGGCATGGCTGGAGCGAGGCGGGGGCTGGGGGCAGCACCATCCCATGGGTTACCCTCAAACCCGGGGGGCTCTCAGGGGGGTGTAACCATTTGGGGTGATGCGCAGGGCTGTGAACTTTTGCACAGGGCACCCATCGGGTGGGTTTTGTGGTGGGAATGGGGTGCAGAGCCCCGGCGGGGAGTCGCCCCCAAACCTGCTGTTGGCTGTTATCAGGTTCCTGCAGCAGCCAGAGGCAGCAGTGGAAAGGAAAAGAGGAGAGAAGGGACAGTCTTGAGCTACTGGGGGTGAACTGGGGGAACACTGGTGTCCCCAGAGCGTCCTGCTGCGGGGGTGGGATCTGTTTATTGGGGTAAATATCTGATTTCTCTGTATTTACTCGATATTCTGTGGGCAGAGTATATATAGAACTGGTTATTTAAGTCTCTCTCTATTTATAGATAAAATTACATGTGTTCAGGCATGATTCTATATATTTAAAGCATTTCTTTTGCCTGCTGCTGGCAGGGCTCGTGCGTTCTTATCCGCCTCTCCGTGCCTGCGGCTCTTGGGAATCACTGGGAGCCCCCACAGCGACGGTGAGGGGATGGGGAACGTCCAGCTCCTGCTTCCCAGTCCTGCCATAGACTCCATCGAGTGGTTTGGGGTGGAAGGGAGCTCAGGGATCATCTGGTCCCAACAGATGGCAGCGAGGGCAGAGCGAGGGCTTGGGATGGGAGCAGGACAGGGCAGAGCCGACCCCAACTGCACCAGGACCCAGGCAGGCTTGAGGTGGGTGAGAATCGGAGCGCTGGCAGGGGCTGCCCAGAGGGTTGTGGAGTCTCCTTCTCTGGAGACGTTTCAAACCCTCCTGGCCATGCTCCTGTGCAACTGGATCTAGGGAATCTTGCTCTGGCAGGGGGATTGGACTGGATGGTTTTTCAAGGACCCTTCCAATCCCTAATATAATCCCAGACTGGGTTGGGTTGGAAGGGAGCTCAGAGCTCGCCCAGTACCAACCCCCTGCCATGGGCAACGACACCTCTCACCAGTCCAGAGCCCCATCCAACCTGGCCTTGAACACTTCCAGGGATGGGGAAGCAGCAGCACCACCACCACAGGCCGCTCTTTGGGTGAGCGATGGGCCCATTTATGGTGGCCTCTGGGCCCATTTATGGTGGCCTCGTTGCCTGCCGGTGGGTCGTTCGTTCCTCCCGCAGCGCGTTCTCCGCAGTAACAGAGCGCAGACTGCTCTGTTGATGGAAACTCTGCCGGGATGTTTTTCATCCAGGCAGGGCTGGAGCTCTGCAGAACGTACTGCAACAGCGCCGAGCCCTGGGGTGACTGTTCTCCATCGCCCAGCTCAGCCCCGGCAGAACTGGGAGGTCACTGGTGTTGCAGGCAGCGATGTGGCCTTGGGGTCCGACATGTTTTGCCTTGACATGGTTTTCTTGGTGGTCTGTTGGGTTTGGGAGGCTGCTCAGGGGTTGTGAATGAACCCTAAGGTGCACAAGGAGGTTGTGGTGAGACGGGTTGGCTTCTTCTCCCTAGGGACTAGTAATAGGACTAGATGAAATGGGGTTGGGTTGGATCTTAGGGAAAACCTCTTCCCAGGAAGAGTACCAGGGGTCTGGAGTGGGTGGAGAGAGGCTGAGGGAGCTGGGGCTGCTCAGCCTGGAGAAGAGGAGGCTGAGGAGAGACCTCGCTGCTCTCTACAGCTCCCCGAAGGGAGGCTGCAGTGAGCTGGGGTTTGGCCTCTTCTCCCCAGGGACTGGTGATAGGACCAGAGGAAACGGGGTCAGGTTGGATCTGAGGGGAAACTTCTTCCCAGCAAGAGTGGGGAGCCCTTGGAAGGGGCTGCCCAGGGAGGGGATGGAGGCACCATCCTCAGAGGGGTTCAACAACTGGACAGCCAGGGTGTTTGAGGAGCTGGGTTATTGATGGGGTCTTGGACTGGATGGTCTGGAAGGTCTTTTCCAATCTTGATGCTTCTGTGATTCCGTAACTCTCTGCCTGTATTGGGGTGATCTCCCCCAGACCTCCTATGGCTTCGTCATTCCCCATCAAGGAGCTGGTGCTGCTGGATGGTGGCCGGTCCAGCCCTGGCCACGGGTCAGCCTGGCCTCTGGGACCTTCTCCATCAGCACAGCCTGAGCTGGATGTGGAAGTTCCACAGCCCTTCTGGGAAGGTAGAGGCAAAACCTGAGCACAACTTTACCTAAGAGCAGCTTTCTGGGGTGGAGTGACCCAGGATGGGCTCTGAAAGTGAAACTGGCGGCGTGAGGGGCGTCTCCTCCTGGGCTCTTGTGGTTCCAACGGCCGTGCAGGACCGGGTGCTCTCGGTTTCTCGGTTTCCCTGAGATGTTTCTGTGCTTCTGCTACTGGAAAAGGTTCTGAAAAGAAGTGACCCCCCTCCCCGGGTAGCACCCAGTAACTGTTGGTGAACAAGGCTGGGCTGCTAAGGCTCCCCCTGTGTGATGTGATGTGATCTGATGTGATGGGGGTGGTGAACGGGGCACCCGGATGCCGGAAGGACTGGGAGGGGTGGATGAACCATCTTTTGTGGGTGAAAACGTTTCTCTCTGGGCACCCAGGCAGGCTGAGGGGGGGGGCACCCAACTCCCAGTAGCCCCAGTTTGATGGCTTTTGCTTTTGTCCTTCTCACTGAGTTTGGGTTTTGTGTGAGGAGATGGTCACTGGGTGCAGCCCAGGGTACCAGAACCTGAGTTCTGATACCACTGGGGTGCTGCCGCACCACTGCCCACATCTCCCAGCTGCTCCCTGCTCCATCCTGGCTGCCCTCACTCCGTTGGCATTAGCCAGGGCTCTCGGAGCTGCTGACCGTTGCCCACCGGGGCGGCCTGGGGTCTAGTTCCCCTCCGAACAGCCCTGAGCAGCGGGGTGCCGCCGCGATGCCGCTGCAGCAGCTGCTCCCGCCGATTACCCCCCTCGACGCTGCGGCCGCCCTTCCACGGGGCTGGGAATGGAAATCGAGGAGGTGACGTCTCTCCCCCGGAGAGGCGGGGGACGACGAAGTTTGGCCGCGTGAACGCCGGGGAAAGATGTTGGAGCCGGCCTGACGCTCCCTTCCTCCCTCTGCCCACCCCCTGCCCGAGCTCCCGAATCTCTCTGGCCCCGTCCCGCTGACGCTGGCCGAACCCAAGCCCAGCCAACGCTGGGGCCGCGGCCAGCTGGAGGCAGAGGCACAAGCAGGAAGTTTCGGAAGTTTCTACAAGCAGCGGCTCTGCCCTCAATCCCTCCGTCCTCCCGGCGATGCCGGGGGCCAGCAGCGGCGGCTGTAGGACAAATCAATTGCCAGCCGGGCTGGGGATAAGGGGCCGGGATTAGGCAGCGCGATGCCTCTTTCGGAAAGTTCCTATCTGCCGCCCGCCGCCTTTGTCCTGAGCCACGTCCTGGGCATCGCCGGCGTCCTGTACTGGCGGAGCCGGAGCAGAGAAGGTAGGGGAGGCCCCTGGGGCGGGGGGTTGCCGCTAAGATGGCCGGCGAGCTGCCGCCGACAAGGGTCACGGCTGCGTCTCCCTCCCTGAAAGCCATGACGGCAGCGCGGGAAGGGATGGATGTGGCTGACGGGGAGGAGAGACGAGGACGCAACGCTGGGGGATCCTCCCAGTGGCCCTGGTTCCCCTCCTGATGGCCCTGGTTCCCCTCTTGGTGGTTCTGGTCCCCTCCCAATGGCCCTGGTCCCCTCCCAGTGACTCTGGTCCTTCTGTTTAGTTGGGGGGGCACAAAGGTCGCGGTGCCTAAGTTTGGTCTGTCCACCCATTCCCAGCCCACTTGCGGGTGGGAGGGGCTGGGATGGAGGGGTGCCTGGCTGGGTCTGAGGCTGCTTTTTGTCTCGGCACAATCCCACAACACGTGGCCTAGGGTTCTGCCTCCCGGCTCCTGCCCCGGTGCAGCCGAGGGGTCGTGATGGCAGCTTCTCCGGTGCTCAAGACGTGGCCTTGGAGCTCCTCCCGGTGCTGGCACCGGTCTCCTGAGCAGCTGGGGCTCACCCTGCCTCAGTTTCCCAAAATAGGGTTTGCACATGACCGCTGGCTGAGGAGGGAGGGCGAGGATTCCTTAGCCCCGGAGGACAAGGCAGCTCCTTCTCCAACCTCTTTCTCCTGGGATTTGTTTGTTTGGGTTCCTCCCTCTTCTTCTCCAGCGCCCGCTTCTCCACGCAGGGCCTTTTCCCCGCGTGCTGACTGATTCCCGCTTTCTCCGCGCTGAGGAGCGGGACTGCGGAGCCTGGGCGGCGCGGGGACTCGTCCCGAAGCCTCCGTTCGGGATTTGCTCCTTCCCTCCCTCAAAACTGCCAGGGGAGAGGCTCTGTGCCCGAGTTGCACAAACCTGCGCCCTGTCACCCACTAAACCCAGTCCTGCTGCAGTTCCTCCTGCTGACCCACTGCTCCCAGTCCCTTAACCAGTGTCATAGAGTCGCAGACTGGGTTGGAAGGGAGCTCAGAGCTCACCCAGCGCCAACCCCCTGCCGTGGGCAGCGACACCTCTCACCGGACCAGGGTGCCCAGAGCCCCATCCAGTGTGGCCTTGAGCAGCCACAACCTCCCTGGGCAGCCTGTTCCAGGGTCTCAGCACCCCCACGGGGAGGCATTTCTGCCTGGTCTCCACACCCTGCTGACCCCCACCCCATCTCCTTTGGGAAAGCTCCTGCTGTGGGTGCTGCAAGCAGCCAGTTCATGCTGCAGCTCTTCTCCTCCAGGAGTTTCCCCTATAAAAGCCAGGTGCTGCCCACCCCACCCGCAGCATCGCGGGCTCGTCTTGCAGCAGCTTTTGTTGCCCAGCCCAGCGTCCGCCCCGGTCCCTTGCGCACCGCTGCTTCTCCGGTGTCTCCCTCATTCAACAGATCTGGCTGCTGGATCCCTTTGCTCTGCAGGTATCTCCTGTGGGTTCCTCCAGGCTGAATCCAGCACCGTTCCCTCTCCTCTGTTTCGAAAGGCTCTGCAAATCCTGCCAGCTCAGGGTGGATTATGGCAGCCAGCACATTGCAAACCCCTCGTGCTCCTCGGGCAGCCAGGGTTTGGGGCTCTCTGTTGCAGACCCCCCCACCTTAGCGGTGGGGTTAGAGGTACCACCTTAGAAACCTCATTCCCATCCTGCATCCCAGCACTGCCTCCACAGGGAAACCTGGCTGGGGGAGAATGTCTGTGGAGGTGGTTGTGGTGGTCTGGGTCATGGTGGTCCTGTGGCACTGGGTGCTTGTGGGAGCTCTCCCAGTAACGATGGTGAGTGGGAGCTTTTCTTCCAGTGGTTTTGGGGTGCTGGATAGAGCAGGATGGTTTTTCCCGTCCCCTCTCACTGACTGGGATGGAGGAAACCTCAAAACCCACCTTCACCTCGTGCGGCCGCCCCCGCTCCTTGGTCCTTGCTGCTTCGGGCCCCTCTGTGGGTGATTTGTGTTGCTGTGGTGTCCCAGTGGCTTTGGGACTGGGTGGGGATAGGGGTGAGGGCCAGCACGGCTGTGGCTCAGCTGGGTTTTGTTCTTTGGCTCATCCCAGTGACACCAGAGCGCAGCCAGAAGCATCTGTGTGGCTCCAGTAGCTTGGGCAGCGCTGGAAGCCATTGGCTGGTTGTGTGGCACAAGGCCTTGCCCAGTAATGACTGTGGTTCTCACTGGTGCTGCTGGCAGCAGGGTCTCTGATGTTCCCTGTGTCACTGCCACCAGCTTTGCTCGTGCCCTGAGCGTGAGGGGACCCGCAGCTCTGCATCAGCCTCTCCCGCTCCTCTCCCAACACCAGCTCCTCTTTAGAGTGCCGCCAGTTCCCAGTAGCCACCATGACCTTCCCATAGGCCATCACCTCCCATCCCTAGCTGGTGACAGGCTGGTTCTTGGTGGCCACGGCAAGTGAACCTCTGTCAAAGAGGGGAGGGGATGAACGTGAGGGAGGGTTGTGCCAAGTTGCTTCTCAGGGTGACTGGGGAAAAGATTAGGGAGAGATAAGCTCCGGTGCCTTAGTAAGCAGCAGCGGGGCGTTATTCTTAGCTCAGGCAGTGGGGTGGGGTGGGGTGGGGGGGGTCTGCTTAGAGCCCAGGAACCACCCAAAAAGAGGGAACCCCCCCCATTCCTGCAGAAGGTGTGAAGAGGGAACACGGCGAGGAGCTGCCGGCCCGCGGCTGCACCCCGGATCCGGCCCGGAGGTGCCTCCCTGCAGAACTTCCGCGTGGGACTCGGTGATGGTCTCCGTGCCCGTGCGCTCCCGGCGATGCTCGGGGACACGCAGGCTCCTGCCTTCCCCCAGCAGCGGCAGCAGCCTGGCTCCTCTGGCCCTCCCGGTCGGGGCGGTGGCAGGAGGTTTGCAGCGGGATTATATTTAGAAGAAGAGGAAGAGAAGCGGTGATAAGGGGCCTCCGTTATCGCCCCGCGTGCCAAGCGGGGCTACGGCCCAGCTCCGGCATCTGGGACCTGGGGAGTGATTTGGGAAGAGGCTGGGGGCAGGCAGCAGCAGCAGCAGCAGCGGGCAGAACAGCCTGGCATTGTCCCTCCCGGCCACGGTGCAATTAACTGGAAAACAAGACGAGGGAAAACAAAGCCAGGAGCCTGCTGCCAGGGCAGTGCCCAGCTCTGCGGGTCGAGCCCACTGGTGTTGGGCTGCCCCGAGCTCTGCCCCACCATCTGGCACCGCTTCTTGCTCGGCTCTTCCTCGCTCGGAGCCTCTCTGAGCAGCTTTCCCGGCCGGCGGGGCCGCGGCACGGGGAGGATTTTGGTGGCTGGGAGCTCCCGGAGCAGCGTGAAGGAGCGGAGAGACGCGGCCGTTGGCATCGCGGGAGGGTCCTGCGGCGATGCCCCGCGGGAGGAGCGGGCAGCAGGGGTAGGAAGCGGCGCGGTGGGAGGAGCCGTGGCTGAGGAGTCACCCACCCGCGCCCACGGGGGCCGAGGTCTGCGAGCGGGCGCTGCTGCCAGGAGACCATTCCCCAGGAGCCGGGAGGCAGCGGCAGCTTTGCCCCCGGAGCCGGTGGGCGCCCGTCGCAGGGAGCCGGGCGATGGAGAAGCGGTATCTGCCCGGGGACAAGCGGCGGCTCAGCGCCTGCCTGGTGTGCCGGATGTGCTGCATCGGTTAGTACCCGCCTGCGCCGGGCACGGGGCAGCGCTCGGGCTGTACCCGCCCCAAACCAGCTCTGGGCTTGGGGAAGAACCCAGCACCGCAGCTCTGGGAGCTGGGGGGGACTTGGATGGAAGGAAAGTCCCTCAAAACACGTGGAGGTGACACAGCACCCTATGGCTGGCGGTGCCAGGCGGCAGCCCCGGGGTTCGTCCGCGTCGCCCTGGGACGTGGTGTCGGGGCCGGTGGCTGGCACTGCCTACTGGCATGGGTCTCGGCACTGACCAGCGGATAGTTGTTGGCACCTTGGGGACGGAGCGGGACGTGGGGACGTGCCACGTGTTCTCGTGGGGGGGAAGCTGTGGAGTGGATGAGGAAGAGGAGGAGGGGTGCTCGTGGTGCTTTCAAGTCTCTGTGGTTTGAGACCTGGGGAGCTTTCTTCCTGAGGGTGTGACCGCTGTGGGGAACCCCCAGCTCAGTGACACCCCCCGCCCCAGCTTGGGAAGGGGGATACAGGGCCATCCAGGCAGGAGCCCGAGCAGGGAGATGCTGCTTGCAAAAATCAACAGATGCTGTTGACTTTTGGCTGAAAACCAAAGGGCTGGACTGTGATCTCGACGGGATGTCTTGGGGTATCGGGGCTCATCCTCTTCCGCTCTGTCCCAGGGCTGCCTTGAGCTGGACCGGGCAGCGCGTGGGATCCTGGGGTCAGCAGTCAGGATCCTGGGGTCAGCGCTGAGGCTCTTCCCCACTGGATGATGTTAAAAGCAGTTGAGCCCATTCCCCGTGGGGCTGGTGGCCCAGGTTGCCCTGAACCCTCCTCCACTGCCCGGATGTGGGGAGGTGGGGGCTGAGCAGGACCTCTCTGACCCCAGCAGTGTGACCCCATCTCACTGCCTCTCCTTTCACCTTGTTTGCTTTTTTTACCACATCCTATAACTTTTTGCACTGAGAACAGGCAGGACAAAGTGCCCCCTCCTCCTCTGCCACGACAGCACTGCTTGGCATCAGCCGGGCTCGCCCATCCTGCCACCCCACTGGGGCTGGTGGCCGCTTCCTGGGGACGAGATCCGCGCTGTCACCCTGTTGGGAGCTCCCCAGCCCCCGGGTGGCTGAGCTGTGGGACACAAATAAACATTAAATCCTGACAATCCAATGAACCAAAAATACAGCGACAGAATAAGCTGCTAATTGCACTCGCTGCCGGCGCCTGGCAGAGGCCACTTATGGGATGTCTGGGGGGTTTTGTGTGAGGTCATAAAGCTTTCAAGGAGTGGGCAGGGGAGGAGATGCCACCCCAAAGCAGAGAGGACGCTTGGGCAAACCTCATCTCTCTCCCCCTGCACTGCCTGATGAGAGGTTGTGACCAGAGGGCTGGAGCCTCTCTGCTCTGGGGACAGGCTGAGAGAGTTGGGGGGTAGCTCTGCCCTGCTGAGACCCCACCTGGAGCCCCGCATCCAGCTCTGGAACCTCCAACACCAGAGGGACCAGGAGCTGTGGGAGCTGGTCCAGAGGAGGCCATGAGGATGCTCAGAGGGTTGGAGCCCCTCTGCGTCTGGGACAGGCTGAGACAGTTGGGGATATTCAGCCTGGAGAAGAGGAGGCTCCAAGGGGACCTTCTAGTGACTTTCCAACCCCTGCGAGGGGCTGTCAGGAGGCTGGGGAAGGCTGTTCCTAGGGGTGGGGAGTGATGGGACAAGGGGTGATGGTTTGAGGCTGCAAAAGGGCAGAGTGAGGCTGGACAGGAGGAGAAAGTTGTTGAATCTGAGGGATCCCTGGCACAGGCTGCCCAGAGACGGGGTGGAGGCTCCATCCCTGGAGCCATTCAAGGTCAGGCTGGCTGGGGCTGTGGGCAACCTGTTCTGGTGAGAGATGGCCCTGCTTGGTGTCGGGGAGCTTGGCCTGGATGCCCTTTGGAGGTCCCTTCCAACGCTGTGATTCTATGATTTTGCGAGTTCAGCAGCCGCTGGCAGCAGCAGCCGCTCCCATCCCCGTCGTCAGTGCTGCTTTTAATCAAATAACTCTGTTCTCCCCCAAAAACCAGTGTGTTCTGTTCTCACCTGGGGGCTCTCTCCCACCCCCCTGTCCCAGCAAGACGTCAGGAGCCCCGTGCACAGCCCCATCCTGCACCAACCCTTGAATAAGCAGCTTCTGTTCCCCGGAGCGGGGCGCGGGATCCGGCCGGCGGCCCTGGCACCGGCGGCGATTCCTCTGTCTCTTCCCCTCATTTCAAAGTCATTTGAGTTTCTGCATGAGAAACCCTGACCCAGAGCTGCTTTTGTCTTTCTTTTGACAGATGAACGGGACAGAGTCCAAAAGAAAACCTTCACTAAATGGGTCAACAAACACTTGATGAAGGTAAGAGTCACGGGCGTCGTTAGGAAGCTGCTTAATTGACTCTCTGTCTGTCCCTTCTGGCTCAGGACTGGTGGATTAATGCTCTTTTTTTTTCATTTTGGGGTTTTTTCCCTTCCATCTGGGAGTTTTTGTGTCGGGCTGAAGTGTTTCCTGCACTGTCTGTGCTCGGAGCGGAGGTGTCCGCGGTGGAAATGTGC
>VXBP01004874.1:117750-192660 GCA_013400115.1 Rhinopomastus cyanomelas
TTATTATTATTATTATTTCTTCTTAATATTTGACTTATTTCAACTCAAACCCCAGGCTGGTCTCTTGAGGTCCACTGAAAGTCGTGGTCAAGCTCATGGTCCCCTAGGCAGAGCCCTGCTGAGTGGAGGTTCAGAGACCTTCATCTCCTGGGGTTGGGCTCTGTGTTTGAACCCCAGATGATCGTGGCTGTGGCTGGGTCTGTGTCTGGGACAGCCTGCCCGGTGCTTTCACCCCATGCTCAGCTCCCACGTGGATTTGTAGCACTTGGTGGAGCACAAACCTCTTCCTCCTGCGTCTTGAGCATCGTGGAGTTCCCCCTCCCTCCTTCCTCCTCCTCCTTCCTCTCAGGCTGACACGCTGCCTCAGCTCTAGGAAGATCCCGTGTGCAGCAGCAGCGTAGCACAGCAGGCATTCTTTTAGCTCTCCCCTAAAATAGGATCTGGGTAAAGATCTCCTCACTCCCTCCCTTACCCTCCCGAGATGCCGAAGCAGGTTTTGTGGGGGCTGAAAAATTGGATCGAGCTACTCGCGATCCAGACAGCTTCCTTCTCTTCCCTTCGGCTTTCGAAGCCGGCAGGGAGCTTCCACACCGGAGCCCCGAAGCTGGAGACCCCAGCAGCCCTGTCCCCGCTCCGTGGGTTATTCCTTTGACCTGGGTCTTGTTGCATTTTGGTTTCCATTGTGTCTCCCTGTTGTGTCGCCCTCCCGTCGCCGCTCTCCCTCCCTCCCTCCCTCCCTCCCTGCCATCCNGGAGCTTGGCCTGGATGCCCTTTGGAGGTCCCTTCCAACGCTGTGATTCTATGATTTTGCGAGTTCAGCAGCCGCTGGCAGCAGCAGCCGCTCCCATCCCCGTCGTCAGTGCTGCTTTTAATCAAATAACTCTGTTCTCCCCCAAAAACCAGTGTGTTCTGTTCTCACCTGGGGGCTCTCTCCCACCCCCCTGTCCCAGCAAGACGTCAGGAGCCCCGTGCACAGCCCCATCCTGCACCAACCCTTGAATAAGCAGCTTCTGTTCCCCGGAGCGGGACGCGGGATCCGGCCGGCGGCCCTGGCACCGGCGGCGATTCCTCTGTCTCTTCCCCTCATTTCAAAGTCATTTGAGTTTCTGCATGAGAAACCCTGACCCAGAGCTGCTTTTGTCTTTCTTTTGACAGATGAACGGGACAGAGTCCAAAAGAAAACCTTCACTAAATGGGTCAACAAACACTTGATGAAGGTAAGAGTCACGGGCGTCGTTAGGAAGCTGCTTAATTGACTCTCTGTCTGTCCCTTCTGGCTCAGGACTGGTGGATTAATGCTCTTTTTTTTTCATTTTGGGGTTTTTTCCCTTCCATCTGGGAGTTTTTGTGTCGGGCTGAAGTGTTTCCTGCACTGTCTGTGCTCGGAGCGGAGGTGTCCGCGGTGGAAATGTGCTGGTGCCTTTGGAGGGCACTGTAGCATCGCCCGTTTCACCACATCTCAGCACCCAGCATTTGCTTTAACATGAGGCTTGGGGGGGCTGTGGGCAGCCAGCGTGGAGGAGGGGGTCCCAGTATGGTGCTGCACACCCCACCGTGCCGGGGCAAAGGGGGTTTTTTAGTCTTGGAAGAGATGCTCCTGCGTGGAAAGGAGCTCCAGAGCACCCCGAGGGCGAGTTTGCAGCCGTCGAGGCAGGATGAGCGCCCCTCCGTGAGGTGCCTCCTGCTTTTCTTGGTCAGGGCTGGCTTTTGGGGTGCTGTGAGGCAGCAAGAGCGACCCAGCCGCCACTGCAGGCCCCAGCTGCCCTCTCTGCAGAGCTCTGCCAGCAGCGTTGTGGGGTTGCCAGGAGCACGGAGCGGTTAAACAGTTTGAGCTCGTGCCTGTCGTTGGTTCTACAAGGTCCCTTGGGAAGCGGGAGGCTGCTTTCCGTAGCCGTAGTCCCCGGCTAACCCTTTCAGACGGATGTGGCCGGGAGGGCTGCTTGGAAAAGCCTCTGCCTCCCTCCCTCCCTCCCGCAGACAGAGCGGGTGACGGGTCTGACTGGCTTCCCCCGGCTCTCCGCAGGTCCGCAAGCACATCAACGACCTCTACGAAGACTTGCGAGATGGCCACAACCTCATCTCCCTCCTGGAGGTGCTGTCGGGAGTGAAGCTGGTAAGTCCTCAGGGCTGGGCAGTGCTGCTGCCCCCCACCCCAAAACCCCCCTCTCCATCCTCCCCGCTGCCCCCACGTCATTTCTGATGCCATAGTTCTGTTTTCAACGTGTCTATCGTCGTTTCTTTTTTTATTATCACTACTATGATTTGTTGTTATTATTATTTGATTTATTATTATTATTTGATTTTTATTNAGCACAGCAGGCATTCTTTTAGCTCTCCCCTAAAATAGGATCTGGGTAAAGATCTCCTCACTCCCTCCCTTACCCTCCCGAGATGCCGAAGCAGGTTTTGTGGGGGCTGAAAAATTGGATCGAGCTACTCGCGATCCAGACAGCTTCCTTCTCTTCCCTTCGGCTTTCGAAGCCGGCAGGGAGCTTCCACACCGGAGCCCCGAAGCTGGAGACCCCAGCAGCCCTGTCCCCGCTCCGTGGGTTATTCCTTTGACCTGGGTCTTGTTGCATTTTGGTTTCCATTGTGTCTCCCTGTTGTGTCGCCCTCCCGTCGCCGCTCTCCCTCCCTCCCTCCCTCCCTCCCTGCCATCCTCGATAGCCGGTAGAGCCGCCAGCTCCGCGGAGCCTTCGCCTGGTGAGAGCGCCGGCCTGGTGCCGTGCAAGCAGCGAGGAGCGTGAGGAGGAAGATGATGAGGATGAAGAAGTAGGTTGAGTCTGCCCCGGCGGCAGCGCCCCCCCGGCAGAGACACTGGAGTGCCCTCAGATAGTCCAGCGCAGCCCGGTGTCGCTGGGAGCTCCCACCCTCTCCTTTTTGGGGGGTTTATCCCCTAAAACTCACGCCGGGGTGGTGGCCCTGGTCCTCGGTGCTGGGCCGTGCTCGCCCAGGCTGGATTATCTGTGTGCTCCGCAGTGTCGGCCGGCAGCAGGGCACAGCACCCACCCAGTGTGACAGCATGCGTCCCTCCACGGGGCGGGAGGCAACAGGGTCCTGCACGCTGCTCCCGGCCACTCTGGCCCTCCACGGGGCTGCTGTGACGGCTGCTCACCTGGCACTGCATGGCCAGGCACCTTCCTGGACGGGGCTGGTGCCACTGGGGGGGCTGGGGCACAAGCTGTAGCTCTGTGCATGTGAGGGCTACCCCAGGTGGGGGTTACCCTGAAGGGGCTGGACCCCAAAACCTTGCTCACATGTAGGAGATGTGGTTTCCCTTCGTGCACAGTGTCACCCCCACCCTGTCCCAACCTGGAATCCTGCAGGAGGAGCTGGGGCTGTTGGACCTTCCCTGTAGGCTCTGGAGATGTCCCCTTTGTGGGGACAGCTCTTCTCCTTCAGGCTGAGGGGAAGGAAGGTGACTCAGACCACTTGGGGTGTCCTAACAGTTCAGAACATCTTGGTTACTCCTCATATTGAGGCTGAGATCAGGGTGTCTCAGTCCAAACATCCTACACCCTTCCCCTGGCCATGATTTAGCTGCTGGGTACCTGGGAATGTCCTCACCCGCAGCAGCCCAGGGCATCTCATTTCTCCCCAGGGGTTCAGAGATGGTGCCTAGAGCAGCACCCCCTGCCCACATCTGGGTCTGCCAGGGCTGATGCTGGGATCAGGGTTTCTCTTCCAGCAGTGGGGACCCACAGCTGGTCCATGCCTGGATCCCTGTGTCCTGCTGAGGGGCTTCTACCTGGATGGGTCAGACTCGACCTGTTTGGATCAGTCTCTGCTCAGCCCTCTTCCCCCAGTCAGATCCTGCCTGGGGTCTCAGAGGCTGAGCTGCTCCCCACCAGTGCAGACCACAGCCCTGAGCCTGGCCACAGCCCCACGGGGTCTCAGAGAAGGTCAAGACCTTCCACTTTCACGCCCCACCATGGCCTTTCTGCCCTCCTTCAGCAGGATCCTGTGTAGCAGTGGTTCATTTTGCCTCCAGAGCAGGATGATAGAGCAGGCAGTACGGGGTGCACGGGGGTCACAGAGCACGCTGAGCCTGGGGGCTGCTGGAGGTGGGGGGTCTGTGCATGCAGGAGGCCGCTGGCCCGGCCCCGTGAACCTCATGTGAAGCCGCTGCCTTTCTCTTGCAGCCGCGTGAGAAGGGGCGGATGCGCTTCCATCGGCTACAGAACGTGCAGATCGCCTTGGACTTCCTGAAGCAGCGACAGGTGAGGGCTGATCCGGGCTGATCCAGAAGCAGGGTGGCTGCTCTGTGGTTCTTTCTGCTGGCTGGGGCTGGGGCAGGGTGCGGAGAAGCAGCGTCAGCCTGTCCCGGGGTGTGCCGACGGCTGAGGGTGGCTCTGGGGGGACTCTTCCCCGTGGGGTGTTGTGCAATCTCAGAACCACCCAAGCGATGCAAAAAACACTCTCAAAATGAGGGACCAGCCTCCAGTTTGAGGAAGAAGAGGATTGTGAATGTCACACACAGTCACTTCTGCACCCCAAAAGCCTTGCCTGGGGCTCCCCAGCAGATCTGGGTGGTGGGGATGGGTGACTGGGGCACATCTGCACCTTCCTGAAGGCTGTGGAGGAGATTTGGCAGCTGGTTTGTGCCCATCCACACGCAGGCACGGCCTCGGTGCTGGCACTGGGTGTCTCTGCTTGGCAGCAGCGTCACCCTTCAGCTTTCCACTGGGCTTCTGGGGGGTGCTGGCCCCGCAGCACTGGTGCAGCTGGCAGAGACTGGGTGTCCTCTACAGCCCGGAGCAGATCCCACCCAGAGCAGGGGGGTGATGCATCTCAAGACTTGCTGGCTCTGCAGCTGAAACCCCCACAGCCCCGAGGC
Organism: Rhinopomastus cyanomelas; assembly: GCA_013400115.1. Lineage (NCBI taxonomy): Eukaryota > Metazoa > Chordata > Aves > Bucerotiformes > Rhinopomastidae > Rhinopomastus > Rhinopomastus cyanomelas. Next base: position 122,588 of record VXBP01004874.1, read on the forward strand.
TGGGTGTCCCGTTCTGCCTGTTGGGTCAGGTCTCCCCACTGGGATGCTCCCCAGAGACGATGATAAATCCCACCAGTTCATGCTGAAGCAGACATTTTTCTCTCTGGCTCTGCTGGCCTCAGGGCACTGAATAAATTTGAGCGCGTGCCCCACTCCGGGGAGGGTGAGCTGCTTCCAACCCCCCTCTCCTCGTCAGCCCCTTGATAGAGACATTTCGCCCGGAGCTCTTGGAAGCTCGTTTCTCTACTTGGATGAAACAGCTTTTCCCTTTGAAGCCTGATGGCCTGGTGGCAGCGGCTTCCTGGGACCCAGACGCCCTGGCTAGAGATTGATCTGGCTAGAGACTGATGGTGGGCTCCCACTGAGTGTCACGGAATCATGGAGTCCCTGGGGTTGGAAGGGACCTTGAAGATCACCAAGTTCCAACCCCCCTGCAGAGGCAGGGACACCTTCACTAGATCAGGTTACTCAGGGCTCCATCCAGGGACGGGGCAGCCACAGCCTTCCTGGGCAACTTGTTCCAGCATCTCCATGCCTTCACAGGTCCAGCAGTGTGGACTCCCCCATGGGACTCCCACTGAAGGGAGAAGAGCCAACGGCAGCTCCCAGGAAGGTGGCCACAAGGCTGCTGGAAGCACCACAGCTGGTCCCACAGGTGTTTCCACATGGGTCAGGGACTGCATTTCCCTGCAGAGCAGCCGGGAGGGAGCAGCCTTGGGGCTGTGTGAGGCTGGAGTGTGCCAGGACGTGGAGAAAGGACCCTCAGTGCTGGTGGTTCTGCCTGTGTCAGGGCTGATTGGATAGCGCTTGGTTTTGGACCCAGGAGGGAGCTCATAGGGCTCAGTCACCTGTTTTCCCCCCTGTTCTGTGGTCTGGAGCTGTGCTCCGGGCTCTGGGGATGCAGGGCTTCTTCATGCGAGCCGAAGGAAAGCCGTTAAGTGCTGGGAAAGCAATTCTGGGTGGAGAGAACCTCAAACCCTTCCCAAGCTGGAGCATGGGGTGGCCCGGCAGCCTCTTTGGGAAGCGCCAGGCTCTCGTGTGCCTGGGGGGGGTGTCCCCCAGTGCTCTGTTGAGTGGTCCTGACCCTGTCGCTTCTCTCTCAGGTGAAACTGGTGAACATCCGCAACGATGACATCACGGACGGCAACCCCAAGCTCACCCTGGGGCTCATATGGACAATCATCCTCCACTTCCAGGTAGGTCAGGCGAGTTTGTGGCGGAAGGACACGGAGCAGGCGGCGGTTGTCTCCCCGGGGTGCTGGCATCTGTCTCCGGGCATACTTCACCCACCGGTGGGTCCGGAGGATCCTCACGTGTTGCGGTGTCGTGGAGACCAGTGGCAGAGAACAGCAAGACCCTCTGCTCAGCGCTGCCGTGATGAAATCCTTAATGACGGGCTGTGTGCGGTGGCCTCTCGCCTGGCACCCGGGCTGTTGGTGGGAGCTGTTTGCTCAGCTGGAGGCTCTGGAGGAGAAGAGTGAATTCAAAAGGGGGACAGGCTGAACGGAGCTGTCATCCCGAGGTGCTCCCTGCCCTTTGGGTGGTCGCTGCAGCTGCAGAACCTTGTGTCGTGGCTTGAAAAACCCCGACTATGTCTTGACCAAGTTTAGCTAAAGTGCTAAACACAGGCTGAGGGGCAGGAGGGAGGCCTGTGAGAGAACCACTCAGGAATTAGCAAGCAATGAAAGAACCCACTCAATTTGGGGAAAGAAGGTACCAAGACATTTGAATTCACCTCCCCCCCGGCCCCAGTAAACAAACAGCCCCACGCAGAAAGGAGACACACAGATGCGTGGGGATTCGTCACGATGCTCTTACATAGCTGAACCCAACCCTTAACATTTGAAACCCTAGAAAGGGATAAGGGGCTCCCAGCAGAAGAGTTTCTGGTTCTTTGCTGAGGCCAGTGGTTGCCTGTCACCCTCTCCACAACCTCATTTTTTAAAGCCATGACACCTTGGTGTGGAGAGGATCATCTGTGTGATGGTGGTTTGGGTTGGGATTGGGATGGGAGAAGCTCTCTGAGCCGGCTGAGGTGCTGGAGAACCCACTTAGGACTGTCTCTGGCTGTTGTGTGTTACAGATGCTCTGGCAGATGAGTCTTGGCTCTTATTAGCCTCAAGTTCCCTGGCTGTAGCTTTGAAGCCCTCAGGGGGATGATACGTGGCCCCCTCTTGCCCCCAGTGGGGTTTGCTAGCCGTGCCACTGTCAGTTCCTTGCTAGCCATGTGGGGCCGTCCCGCTGTGGGAGTGATCCCACGTGCGCTGCCGTATTCCAGCATCCCGGCTCCCTGCTGTCTCCCTGGTGGCATCTCCTGTGTGGGGCCAGCGCGGGCCTGGGGACCTCGTGAAGATGATTTTCGTTTGTGGAGAGGGCAGAGGCTCTGTGGGGGGGAGCAGGGGGATAAATGGGGCGTAAGGCTGCTGACGAGGCGTTTGCCGGTGCTTTGGGCTTGTGAGGCGACCGGGGTCGTGCGGGGTCTGGATGTTGATGAGTCACCGTCGTCTCCAGCGGGCCCTGGCTGGTGGCATCTTGCTCCTCTGAGCATCCTCTGCTGCAGAAGATCAGGGAAGGGACATCGGCAGGTCCTGGATCCCCTCCTTGCCCAGCTTTGGGGGGGACACTGCCACTCTGCTGTGGGGGACGAGGGGCCCCGTGGGGGGAGCTGAGCTGAGCCTGCGCGTCCCCTCCCCGCCTGCGCTAAGGGGATTTCTTCTGGGGTTGTGGCTCCATTGTGAACCTCTTAATCTCCTGTGTCCCAGCGCTGCTGCCCGGGGGCAGGCGGCTGGGGGAGCCCCCGGGAGAGGTTCGGGGTGAGCTGGTGCCGGAGCAGAGCCCGGCCACTGCAGGAAGCTGGACTGGGGAAGGCAGGGGGGCTGCTGGCTGTGATCTGGCTGCTCGTGGGGTGGCTGGATCTCTTCGACATCTCCTTGTGGTCAGTCTCTCCCCTCCCAGTTCTGCTCTCTGGGGTGAGCTCAGTCTCCCCCCGTCTCCATGCCATCTGCTCCCCGTTTCTGTCTCCCCTGGTGAGCCGAGTCGGGATGCTGCGAGCTCCTTGATCCCCTGCCCTCAGCTGCGTTTGGGGCAGGATACTGGGCTGGACTGGGATGAGGAGCAGCAGCACCGCCGTATTCATTGAGACCCCGCAGCTGCAGCCTCCCCAAGGGATGCCCGGTCCCCACGACACCCTGTGCTGCCCCTCCATACCCCGAGCCGCAGGGTGGCCGCAGGAGCCGCTCTCTGAGGGCTCTCAAGGACCAAACCTCCCGAACGGGCGAGAAGCCCCGCTGCTGCGGGAGCCGCCGGCTCCTCATCGCTGCCAGCTCCTCATCCCCGCTGGCGAGCGGCAGAGCCGCTGACTCCTCCCTGCCTCTTCTTTCTCCCCTCCTTCCCCCCGTTTCTCTCCCACCCCCTTCCTTTATTCTACCTTTAGCCAACCTTCTTTTTCCCCCGTGGTCTTTATCCACACACCCCCTCTCCCACCTCTTCCCCACCCGATTCCCTGCTCCCCGTTTGTGTTGGCGAGGGCCGTGCTCCAATTACCTCATATTTGGAGAGAAGGGCGCCGCAGCCAATCCCCGCTGCCTCTGCTTTTAGGTCAAGTGATTTCTGAACTGCAGTGAGATGCTTTGAATTTGTCTTCTCGCAGCGCCCAGCCTGTAAGATGGCTGTCTGGAGCGGCGGCGGCGGCGGGGCTGGCGGGGGGGGGCCGTGGCCAGGGGGACCCGCTGGCACCGGGTCCTGCGAGCGGCGGAACCGATGAAGCCCGGCTGGGGATTTATTCGGGAGCTGGCGACTCGCTCCGCTGCGGCGCTGCCGGCCAGCAGGAGATGGGGAACGCGCTGGGCTGCGTTAAAGAGCCGAAGGAAAAGGCGCTGGCGAAGGCTCCCCTGTCTCCCAAAAAGAGGGTTCGCTTCAGACGGAGGCGCAAAGGGAAGAAGAGAGCGATGCCGGAGGCGGCCCCGCCGGAGGAAGCCGCGGCCCTGGCGGCTGCCGAGGATGAGGAGGGGCTCAAGTCACAGGCAGCCCCCCAGCAGGAGGGAGGAGAGGAGCCCGCCGGGAGCCGCTGCCGTGGCGGGGACCCCGAGCCGGCCCCGCTGCAGCCCGGGCTGATCGTGCAGGTGAAGGAGCGGTTCCAGGGGGAGGTGCAGAAGGCTCGGCTGGTGCTGGAGCCGCAGCGGCCGGCTGCAGCCCTGGAGGAGGGCACCACCGTCATCGCCCGCTTGCTGGACAACCCGGCTGAGAAGGACTGCGAGAAGGCGGTGAGCCGGCTGGTCGAGCTGCAGAGGAGCAGCGCGGGCAGCTGCCGGGCTGTGCTGCTCCCCGTACGTGAGGGGGTCATCGGTGGCCGTGTCGAGGGTCTGCTGGCCCCGGCAAGCACAGTGGCCAGCCAGGAGCCAACCAGGAGCACACCGGATCCCTGGGGGAAAGGCAGCAGCGCCGATCCCAGCTCCAGCACTGCGTGGACCTGCTCAGCTGAGCCAGGCACCGTTTCGGAGCTCTCTACTCCATCCCCCATGGTGGATCAGCTGGAAAACCCCAGCGTGGGGAGACCCTCGGGGCTGCCCTCGTCTCGGGCCGGCGAGGCAGACGGGCATGGACTGCCAACCTCCCGCAGCCCGTCCTCCGTCAGCGGGCGCAGCAGTGGCGTGGCCCGGAGCTCCTCGGGGTATAGCAGTGACCCGGCACAGCGACCGGCCAGCGGGGCTGGAGCTGGTGGGACCGCGGCATCTCCCTGCGAAGGTGGCCACAGGCTTCCTGCAGAGGGCCGGGCTTGGAGGGGGAGCTCGGGGAGAGCCAGAGGAATGGTCAGTGTCTGCGTGTACCCTCGCCCCCTTCTTGGAGCAGGGTTGGGGGGGCCCTGGGTCAGTGGACCCCAGATCTTGGTGGCCCCTGGAGATGTGAGGTGCAGCGGGTGGGAGGACTCTGGTGCAGAAAGCTCCCGAAGCCTTTTCCCCGGCCCAGCATCTCCACCAGGAAAAGAGCCCCCAGGGGCTGACCCGTCCTCTCCTTTGCTCTTGTTGTGGAGGTCCTGGGGCTTGAGGAGCATCAAGAAGGTTGGAGATGGAGGTCAAGAAGGTTCTGGGGGGCTCAAGGAGGTCTGGAGCTGGTGGGTGTGGCTGGCACTGACCTGGGCGTTCGGTGCCGTTGTGCTGCTCTCGGCAATGTTCTTGCTGTCGCCCGTTGCACTTGTGTCCTCGGAGCTGCTGCACTGGGTGCAAGTTTGGGGTGTCCAAACAGGCACAGTGGGTGAACGTGGAGATGAGGGGGCTCTGCCTTCTCCAAAGGGGCTGCCAGAGGAAGAGAAGGGGCGATGTTGTGTTGTGGAGGTCTGTAGATCACTCTTTAGGGGTGTCAGGGTGAGCTGGAAGCACCTTTGGGTTTGGCCAGGCTCTGCAAGGACCCAGACCAAGTGTGTGGTTGGAGATAGCGAGAGGGGTTGTCCCCCGATACCTTTTCCAGGTTGGGACCAGGGTCACAGCCACCATCTGGCCTCCAGCGACCTGCCACTGCTTGCTTGATGCCCGAGGCTGATGCTGGAGGGGTTTGGAAGGGACACCAGGTCCTGTGGGTTTCCTCTGTCTCTCTCTCTCCTGTGCCGGTGCCTCCCTAAATCTTTGTCCTGACACAGATGTGAAGAAAGGAGGGTGGAGCTGGTGCCGCATCCTGCACCTCTGGCAGCACATCTGGAGGAGGGTCTGCAGCGAGAACCCCCTCACGGAAAGAACTTCCCCAGCAGCTGGAGCCCCCCAGTGCTGTGTGAAGGCCTGGGAATAAAGGATTCCCCTGAGTTGGGGGGCACAGGGAGCTCCCCGACGGGTGCAGGTGGGGGGTTCCAGGAGGCTCCCCTCTCAGTTGAGACCTGCCGGCTGATCAATAAGAAGGCGCTGAGCAGGCGGCGGTTTGCGATCCCGGTGCCCGGAGGGTCCCATCCTGCTGCTCACCCAGCGCGTCGCCTCCTCCGTCCCGGCTCGGGGTCCATCTCCCAGCACCCCGCAGGGACCCCAGGCCCGCAGGAGTTAAAGGCAGTGCCGGCAGCGGTGTGACAGCAGCTGACAAAGAGCAGCTCAGTGTGTGAGGAGCTGTGAGGCTGGGGAGAGCGCGGTGAGCTGCAGCATACCAATGGCATCACCACTCGCCCCAGCCAGCGTCGCCGGCCCCGCCGCTCGGGCTCATCCTGCAGTCTCAGGCAGCTCAGGCAGCGCCAGCACCCAGCTTGGGGTGTTTCTGAGGGGCAGTAAAGCCATTGGAGAGGTGGGGGGGTTAGGGCTGAGAAGCAGTGAGCAGGGCTGGGTGCTGGCACACCCTTCTCCCTGCAGCGCCGGGAGGAGGAACCCAGCGAGCAAACAGCCCGCGTTGGCTTTTCGCGGGCGCCCCGGAACGTAAGAGCAGCTCACATGCTCCCCTTTGTCTGCCCCTTAATTAAGGGGAGGTAATTGTACTAATTGGGGGGCGAGTGGGGTGGGCAGAGAGGAAGCCGTTGCCAATCAGCGATCCGCTGGCATGCGGAGACACGTGCGCTCCGTCACGTGCGAGTCTGGGATTCGCAGCCAGCCCTGGGTGTCTGTCTGGCTGACAGGGTTCTGTGACGCTCGGTGTCTTTTGTTGGGGAAGTGGGTCACAGCACCCCTGAACCTCCAGCACCTCCCGGCACGGCGGGGCTGCCACAGCCTTCTCCTGCTTCTTCTCTTGGTCTCCCTCGGGATGGAGCCGGGGGTTTTGTTCCGCGCAGCTCCGCTGACTGGAGCCTGGAGAGGCAGGCTCTGCCCCAGGCAGACTCTGCTCCAGCAGCACCTCCCCTCGCTGCTCCCCGCGTCTCTGGGTGCTGTTTGTAGGGGTGTTTTACAGCCTGGCACAGACAGCCCCTCGTGGGTACCTCGGTGCCACCCAGCCGCGGCTGCTGCTGGCTGGGATGGTCCTGCGTGAGCTCCAGGTCTCTGAGGGTGCTTGGGCGCCTCTCCCAGCGCGTCTCCCTGTCTGCTTCCCAGTTCCCAGCAAGGTGTGCCCCGAGTTCTAGCTGCTGGGGACAGGGATGGTGGGATGCGTTGGGACGTGCCGTGGGCTGCCCGCTCCGGTGTGCTCGGAGCAGCCGCTCCCAGCAGCGGAGCCCGGGTGGAGGAGCAGCTCTGGTGAGTTTGGTGGGGCTGGGCTGGGCTGTTGGTGAGGCCACTGCTGAAGGGACTGGAGGGAGAGGTGGGGCTGTGACTCCCTCACCTGCCTGGGTCTGCCCGAACCTTGGCTCTGTGGTCCATTCCTACATCCCTGCGGTCACCATGAATTTCCTCCGGCCTCTCTTCCTGGGAGCTGGGCAAATCCATAAGAGCTGGACGTGCTGGCGGAGCCTTTTCTCCTCCTGCATCACCTCGTGCCTCTGCCCCTTCCGTACAGATCTCCGACATCTACATCAGCGGGGAGTCGGGGGATATGTCAGCCAAGGAGAAGCTGCTTCTGTGGACGCAGAAGGTGACGGCGGGTTACATCGGGGTGAAGTGCACCAACTTCTCGTCGTGCTGGAGCGACGGGAAGATGTTCAACGCCCTCATCCACAGATACAGGTGGGAGCAGCCAGAGAGCGTCGTCTGTCAGCAGGAGTGTGGCCAGTAGGACTAGGGAGGTGATTCTCCCCCTGGACTGGGCACTGAGGAGGCCTCCCCTCATGTACTGGGGGCAGTGCTGGGCTCCTCCCTTCAGCAAAGCGACTGAGGGGCTGCAGTGGGTCCAGAGGAGCAACGAGGCTGCTGAAGGGACTGGAGGGAAAGGCTGATGGGGAGAGGCTGAAGGAGCTGGGGATGTTCAGCCTGGAGGAGAGGAGACTCAGGGGGACCTTCTCCCTCTCTCCAGCTCCCTGAAGGGAGGTTGCAGTCAGCTGGGGGTCGGGCACTTCTCCCAGGCAACCAGCACCAGGAGGAGAGGGCAGGGCCTGAAGCTGCCAGGGGAAGGTCAGGTAGGGTGTCAGGAAGCCCTTCCTCAGGGAAAGAGGGCTCACAGCCTGGACTGGACTGCCCAGGGCAGTGGGGGAGTCCCCATCCCTGGAGGTGTTGAAGGACAGCCTGGCTGTGGCCCTTAGTGCTGCTGGGCTGGGCTGGCTTTGCTCAGAGGGCTTTTCCAGCCTCAGTGATTCTGTCTGGGCTGGGGAACCTCCTGGGGAGTCCTTGCCCATCACTGTGGCTGGTGATGGACTGGAGTGCTTGGAGGTGTAGGGGAGGCTTGTGGGGAGGGACATCTCCTTTACCTGGACTCTGCTCGGTAGCTGAGGGGTGGATGCTTGGAAAGAGCAATAAACACACCAGGCTGCAAGAAGAAAACATCTCGTGTGAGGCTGGGGAGGCAAAAGGAGAAGCTTTTAAACCGGGAGCGCTGCAGTGCTGTCTGTGTCGGCGCTGCCCTCTCTGCTCTCTGTGAGTAGCAGCAGTCACATCTGTGCTCTCATTCGAGGCTCTCAGAGCTCTCCCGAGCAGCAATTAAACCTCTCAGAGTTTCTTGAGAGGCAGCACAACCCCACACACCCCCTGCCTGCTCAGCCAGCTGGAACTGTGGCCGGCAGGGCTGGCTTCTCCCCTGGCTGCTCAGACCAGCGCAGCCAGCACAGCCCTGAGAGCTTGTGGGAGGGGGGCAAAGGTTCTGTGAGGAAGCACCTCCTGGCAGCTGGAAAGGAGAGGTTTTGCTTCACAGCCTCAACCCCCCCTTCCCAAAGGGGATGAGCTGGGGAGCTGCTGCAGCCCAGTTCCCCTTGGAGAGGCACCAGCAGGGGCTCAGAGCAGCCTGTGGGAGTCACCCAGCGCAGCAGTGCCCACCCAGGATGCCCTGCCCTGGGCACTGTCCACTGTTTGCCCACATCATGACTCTGGTGCTTGTCTTGCAGGCCAGACCTGGTGGACATGGAGAGGGTGCAGATCCAGAGCAACCGGGAGAACCTGGAGCAAGCCTTCGAGATCGCCGAGAGGCTGGGGGTCACGCGGCTGCTGGACGCTGAAGGTGGGCGACTGGGAGGAAGAGCAGCTGGAGCAGGGAGACGCCGGCCTCTCCTCCCACTGCTGGCCCTCACTGGCTTTGTGTTTCCCCCTTGCCAGACGTGGACGTCCCCTCTCCAGACGAGAAGTCTGTGATAACTTACGTGTCTTCAATCTACGATGCCTTTCCCAAAGTCCCCGAGGGAGGAGAAGGGATCAGCGCTATCGTAAGTGTCGCGGGGAGGTTGCTGTGGGAAGGGTTTGGAGGTTCCCTGTCTGCAGGTGGCTGAGCTGTGGGAGAGGCTCTGGGGAAGAAAGGAGCTTCCCCATTAGTGTGTCTTGCCCTGTGAACTGCTGGTGTGGCTGGAGAGGGGTGATGTCCTCCAGGCTCTGCCTGGGGTTTTGAGCTCCCATCTAGAGGGCAGCTGGCAAGGAGGATCCTCCTAGCTGTACTTGGGGTGGCATCACATCAGCAAGGAGGTGCAGGCAACGATCCATCCCATAGCTGTGGCACTTAGGGGCCCTCTGTGGACCTCAGGGGCTCTGCCTCTGCCCCGCTGGGAAACCTGCTGCCAGCAGAGCTCTGCAAGAACCCTCTCACCCCACAGGAGGTGGATTCGCGGTGGCTGGAGTACCAGAGCCGCGTGGAGTCCCTCATCTCGTGGATCAAGCAGCACACGATACTCATGTCAGATAAATCCTTCCCCCAGAACCCTGTAGAGCTAAAGGTAGGTCCTGGACAAGGTCCACCTGCAGTGGCCCGTGTGCTCGGCACGGAGCTGGGTGCTGGCGTTGCCCAGGGTGGTGTCTGATGAGCCTTTCCCCTCCCAGGCACTTTATAACCAGTACATACACTTCAAAGAGACTGAAATCCCAGCGAGAGAGCAGGAGAAGGGACGGATAGAGGAGCTCTACAAGCTGTTAGAGGTGAGCACCATCGTGGCTGCCCCCAGAGGCTGCTGGCTGGGAGTGTTGTCCTTCTGGCCAGGCTGAGGTGCGCTCAGTTCAGGTTGGAACGGAGAACTGGAAATAACCAGGGTAGGATGGTGGAGGGAGCAGCAGGAGCAGAGGCAGAGCTGCTGCCTTACAGCCCCACGTTCCTGGCTGCAGTGTCTCTGTAACCAGCTGGAGCATCAGTCTGATGAGGAGAGGTGGAGAGAGTTGGGGCTGTTTAGCTGGAGGAAGAGGAGGCTGAGGGGAGACCTCATTGCTCTCTACAACTATCTGAAAGGACCCTGCAGAGATGCTGGTGCTGGGCTCTTCTCACAGGTCATTAGTGACAGAAGCAGAGGGAAGGGCTTCCAGCTCCAACAGGGGAGGGTTAGACTGGGCATCAGGAAGAAATTCTTCCTGGAGAGAGTGGCCAGGGACTGGGCTGGGCTGCCCAGAGTGGGGGTTGAGTCCCCATCCCTGGATGAGTTTAAAAGTCACTTAGATGTGGTGCTAGGGGATCTGGTTTAGGGGTGACCTTGTAGAATAGGGTTGATGGTTGGACTCAATGATCAGCCTGAGTGATTCTGTGATTGAGGAGAAGTTAGGAAACACCGCTCTGTCCGTGTTCTCCCCAGGTATGGATTGAATTTGGGCGCATCAAGTTGCCCCAGGGCTACCACCCCAACGACGTGGAGGAGGAGTGGGGTAAACTCATCATAGAGATGCTGGAGCGCGAGAAGCTGCTGCGGCCGGCAGTGGAGAGGTCGGTGCTTTGCCCCTTGCAGGGAGGGTCATCCTCAGCTGCCCTGGCTGGAGAGACATCCCAGAGCCTCTCCCTCATCTTTCCCTTCCCACCTCAGGCTGGAATTGCTGCTACAAATCGCAAACAAAATCCAGAATGGTGCTTTGAGCTGTGAGGAGAAACTCACCCTCGCGAAGAACACGCTGCAGGCCGTGAGTGGAGGGGGGTGTTTTCCTCTCCTAAGTCTTGAATGTGCTTTTTGCTTTGTTCTCCTCCTTCTTCTTTGATGCCCATCCCCTCCCTTGTCCTGTCCCCCTGAACAGCTTTCCTGTCTCTGCTGACATTGAGCCTGTCCCACGGGGACTGTAGAGGGGTGGTGGCTGCCTGGTGATGGATGGCAGGAGGACCTTGTGGTGCAGCTGGTGGCCTCTGGGGATGCAGCCAGTGAGGCTGGATGGCTGCAGAGGTGCTGGCTTGGAGGAGAACTGCAGTTCTGGAAAGCTTGTTGTATAACAAGGCTTAAAAAAACCTCCCCAGCTCTGTTCTGTTTGTCTAAAAGGACTGGCAGAAAGGACTCGGTGGCAGCGTGCAGCTGCCTGGGTAGGGAGTGGATTTCTGAAGAGGGAGGTTCTGCTCAGGGTTGGGAGCTGAAAGTGCTGGAACCCAAGGAAGAGGTGAGATGCACATTTCAGTGAGTGCCCATGGCACCAGCCTCAGGAGCCCATCGATGGCTGGAGGCTTTGAGTTCCTCTGCAGGAGCTTTTCTGAAGGGCGTGTCCAGGGTGCAGTGGCAGTGATGGACTCGTGTTCTTCTGCTCAAGTCAAACTTGGGGGATCAGGGGGTCCTTTTGGTCTTGATGTTGGGCTGCTGTGGTGTCCTCTGGGCTGCTGTGGTGTCCTCTGGGCTGAGGGAGCCAACCAGGAGCCTCCTCTGTCTCGCTGCAGGACGCCGCTCACCTGGAGTCAGGCCAGCCGGTGCAGTACGAGTCGGACGTGGTCGTGTATCTGCAGGAGTGCGAGGGGCTCATCCGCCAGCTGCAGGTGGATGTGCAGATCCTTCGGGATGAGAATTACTACCAGCTGGAGGAGCTGGTGTTCAGGTGAGAAGGGACCTGTCTGAGATGGTCTGTGGGCGGAGAAATGTGGTCGGGGTGACGCGCAGGGGAAGGAGGGAGCGGGTGTCCCGTCTCCCTGAGCGCAACGCTCTGAGGAGCAGCTGAGGGAACTGGGGAGGGGGTTGACTGGAGAAAAGAAGGCTCAGGGGAGGTCTTCTCATTCCCAACAACTCCCTGACAGGAGATTGTAATGGGGGTGGGGGCCAGTCTCTTCTTTCAAGGAACAAGCAGCAGGACAAGAGAAAATGGCTTCAGCTTGTGCCAGGGGAGGTTTAGGTTGGCCCTGAGGAACAAGTTCTTCCCCAGAAGGGTTGTCCCCAGGCTGCCCAGAGCAGTCCTGGAGTCTCTGTGTCTGGAGGGGTCTCAAAGCCATGGAGGTGATTTAGGGGTTGGGGGTTGTAGAGTGGATGGTTGGACTTGATCTTGAAGGTCTTTTCCAACCTTGATGATTCTGTTGAGATGTGGGGTGAGGGACAGGGTTAGTGGGGACCTGTCAGTGCTGGGTAGCAGCTGGATTAGATGATCCTAAAGGTCTCTTCCAACAAAAACACCTCGAGCTTCATTGATTCTCTCCTCTTACCCTGTTCCTGACTGATGGTGCCGCAGGATCATGCGGCTGCAGGACGAGCTGGTGACGCTGAGGCTGGAGTGCACAAACCTGTACAGGAAAGGCCACTTCTCCAGTCTGGAGCTGCTGCCTGCTTCCACACTGAGCACAACGCACTTGAAGGGCGAGTCCCTGACCAAAGGGCTGCACACCTCCTCTGCCTCCTGGTTCCGGAAACCCATGACCCGCACAGAGCTGGTGGCCATCTCCTCTTCTGAAGACGAAGGCAGCCTGCGGTTCGTGTACGAGCTGCTGGCCTGGGTGGAGGAAATGCAGGTGAGCGCTGGCTCTCTGGGCCCGAGGACCTGCCTCTGCTCACACCCGTGGGGGAAGCTGCTCTGGGCTTCTTCCTGCCTCTGTCTGTGAAAAATTGCTTTGGTGGCTCAAAGTTTCTGGGCCGTTGTGCCTTAAGATGGGTTTTCACTCTTCGTCCTGCTGGTCAGTTGATAGCAGAATTCCAGAACATTAGGGATTGGAAGGGACCTTGGAAGGTCCTCCAGTGCAGTCCCCCCACCACAGCAGGATCCCCCTCGATCCAGTTGCACAGGAACAGCCCAGGAGGGTTTGAAATGTCTCCAGAGAAGGAGACTCCACAACTCCCCTGGGCAGCCCCTGCCAGGGCTCTGGCACCCTCCCTGCCAACAAGGTCCTTCTCACACTGATGGGGAACCTCCTCTGCTCCAGCTCACACCCGCTGCCCCTTGTCCTGTCACTGGGTGCCCCTGAGCAGAGCCTGGCTCCGTCCTCCTGACACCCACCCCTCACATCTTGATCAACATCCATGGGGTCACCCCTCAGGATCCTTGTTTCCCAGCTCCCTCAGCCTCTCCTCAGCAGGGAGATGCTCCCCTCCCTCCCTCCATCATCTCTGTGGCTCTGCGCTGGGCTCTCTCCAGCAGCTCTGTGTCCTTCTGGAGCTGAGTGGCCCAGAAGTGGACACAAGATTCCAGATGGAGTCTCACCAGGTCCTTTCAGAGCTGGAAGTAAATCTGTGCTGATGCCAGCAGTGCTTGGTCCTTACGTGGGTGTGGAGCTCGTGTAGGTTGCCCCAGAAACCACTCAGTGTTGGAGCACTGTCTTAGGGCCTTCTGCCAGGACTGGAGTGGTGTGTGTTCCCTCTGAGTGACCCAGGAGGTTCCCTTGCCCTCGTGTCCTTCGGAGAGCTGGGACGTTGACCTGGACCTCTTGTCCCGTTGCAGATGAGACTGGAGCGGGCAGAGTGGGGGACTGACCTGCCGAGCGTGGAGGCCCAGCTGGACACCCAGCGGCAAGTCCACGCCAGCGTGGAGGACCTGGGCTCCAGCGTGAAGGAGGCCAGGATGTACGAGGTACAGCGGTGCAGACCGGGTGACGGAGTGGGGGGAACGAGAGGCCGTGGGGTGGGTGCAGCTGCCTGGGGCGGAGGGAATGGTTAAGGATGGAGCTTCTGAACCGACGCCGCTGCCCTGAGCATCCTCCGTGTCTCCCCTTGCTCCTGCAAAGCTGAGGAGGAAGGGTCAGGGTCGGGGTGGGGTTTCAAGCGGTGCTGTCCTGTGTCACCTGATGGGACCATTTGTCACCCCTCAGGGCAAAATGTCGCAGAACTTCCGCGCCAGCTACACGGAGACCCTCGGCAAGCTGGAGACGCAGTACTGCAAGCTGATGGTGAGTGGGCTGTGAGCGCTGCCCCGCTCTGCTGCTCTGAGGCTGGCGAAGGGGGGAAGCAGCTGGTCACCTTCAGAGCAGGGAAGAGGAATCCTCCGTTGTTGTGCTCAGGAAACCTCGAGCTTCCGGCTCAGACACCTCCAGAGCTTACACGGGTTTGTGTCTCGGGCCACTGCTGAGCTGATCTGGCTGAACGAGAAGGAGGAGGAGGAACTGGCCTACGACTGGAGCGACAACAACCCCAACATCGCGGCCAAGAGAAGCTACTTCTCGGTGAGTGAACCCAGGGCAGGGCTGCTGGGGTGGGCGCGTCTCTCGGCTGGGCTGCCGCTGCTTTTGGGACCCTCAGCTTCCAGCAGAGCCGACGTCCCCAGAGGCTGGACGCTCCTTCCCAAGTCACTGAGCTTGTAGCTCGTGGGGGCAGCTGATCAAAGAGCCCTCCCTCGAGCAGAGAGCACAGGGAGGTGTTTGTTCAATTGAATTTCAATCAGAAAGACATCAAAAGTTGGGGTTTCAGCTGGGAACTGAAGGCATCTTCAGCTAGTGGGGGAGTAAAAACCCCGAGCTAAAGAGGAGGGTTGGTTCCTCTTTAAAGCAGAGTAAATAAACTGCTGCCTTTCTACAGCTGCACTGACTGGGCCTGAAGAGATCCCAGGTGGGACTCCAGTGTCTGTGGAACCTGAAGAGGTTCCAGTATCCGTGTTCTGTCTGCCCTCTGTGTGTGGTGCACAGGAGGCATCCCGGTGGGAGGCTGCTGGGATGCTCCTGTGAGCTGTGCTGGTTTCCCGGAGACCTGGGGGATTTACTCCAGCTCTTCCATGCTGCCCGTTGGAGCTCTGGGGGAGGCTGCTCCTCACAGCTGAGGCCTGTGTTTTCCTTGTGCCCTTCCTGCAGGAGCTGACGGCGGAGCTGGAGGAGAAGCAGGACATCTTCCGCTCCCTCCAGGACACGGCTGAGCTGCTCTCCCTGAAGAACCACCCAGCCAAACAAACCGTAGAGGTGAGTGGGCACACGGATGCAGGGGCTGGCCCCAGGTGAAGCAGAGGGCAGCGGGGACACGCTTCTCCCTGGGGCGGGTGAAGGCAGAGCAGCAGGGCTGGTGCACGCCTGCTCTTCGCGTCCAGACCCTCCTGGCCGCGGGCACATCCTGCCTGTTTACGGAACGGAGCCGTGTCCTTCCGGTGACCCTCCTGCCTGCAAAGGGCTCCGTGGTCACGGTGGCCCCGGGGGGTTGTGTGTGTGTCCCGCAGGCCTACAGCGCTGCCGTGCAGACTCAGTGGCAGTGGATCAAGCAGCTCTGCCTGTGCGTGGAGCAGCACGTGAAGGAGAACGCAGCCTATTTCCAGGTACTCGGGGAGGGCAGCCCAGATCTCCCTGGTCACCCCTCACTTCTGCTCTCCTTAGGGGAAGAGGGAAGGGGGGGCACTTGGGGTGCTTATGGGGGCTAATGTCATAGAATCACAGAATCACAGAGCTTTAGGGATCGAAAGGGACCTTGAAAAATCATCCAGTCCAATCCCCCTGCCAGAGCAGGATCACCTAGACCAAGTCGCACAGGAACATGGGTTGGAAGGGACCTCCAAAGGGCATCTGGTCCAACCCCACCGACACCAAGCAGGGCCATCTCTCACCACAGCCCCAGCCAGCCTGATCTTGAATGGCTCCAGGGATGGGGCCTCCATCCTGTCTCTGAGCAGCCTCTCGCCCTCAGAATCAACTGCTTTGTCCTCCTGTCCAGCCTCACTCTGCCCTTTTCCAGCTCCAAACCATCACCCCTCGTCCTATTGTTCCCTGCCCTTGGAAACAATCTTCTTCAGCCTTTCAGGGACTGGAAGGTCGCAAGAAGGTCTCCCCAGGGCCTTCTCCTCTCCAGGCTGAACAACTTCAACTCTCTCAGCCTGTCTTCCTAAAATTCTCCTCAGTCCTCCCTTCCTTCTTGCTGGGGATGCCTCTCACTAGGGCACAGGGGGCCAACGTCCATGTAGTTTGGGTTGCCCATGGGGGATGCTCATGGCGCGAAGAACAGAGCAAGCATCAGGATCTGCTGGTTGAGACATCAGGGTGGTCCTTCTCCACAGCTCAGTGGACTTCTTCGGGCTTCCATGACCCCCTTTGTCGTTGCAGTTCTTCAGCGACGCCCGGGACTCGGAGACCTACCTGCGCAACCTGCAGGACTCCATCAAGAGGAAGTATTCGTGCGACCACAACACGAGCCTGACGCGGCTGGAGGACCTGCTGCAGGACTCCATGGTGGGTTCTCCGACGGCCCCACCGGCCCTGGGCGGGCGATGTGGCCTTCCTGCTCCAGTCCAGCGGCGCCGCTCGGGGCTCCTCTTGCTTCCCAGGGCAAGCTGGGCTCGTGTTGTCCCCCGCAGTGACGCACTTTCACCTAACTTGGCCTGTTTCTCCATCCTGGTCCGTGCTCTGCTTCCCGTTGGAGCTGCTGCTTGTGCCTGTAGGTGGCCACGGGGTGCAGGTTGTTGCTTGGAGGTGCTGCTCTGCACCTTTGGTATCCATGGGGCGAAGAGCATGCCCGTGCAAGCTTCTGGCTTCAGATGTGGAGAACATCTCAGCTGATCCTCCCCCAGTGGTGCCCATCGGTGGTGTGACAGTCCCTGGTTCTGCTCACCAGGAGCACAGCCAGATGTGGACAACCATCTGTGCTTCATCCAGACCAAATCCCACGTTAATCCGTGGCGCTGCGCCGGTGCTGGGGGAGCCGGGGCAGCCTGGCTGCTGCGTGTGGGGCCGGGGACGCAGCAGCGCTGGTCTCTGAGCACGTGGCCTGGCTTAGCTGCGTCGGAGCACGGGCAGTCGCTCTGTGATCTTCCTGTCTGAACAAAACCAGCCTACACCCAAAGCCTGAGGAGCAAAGGATCTGATGGTGTTTGAACCCAGGGATGGGAAGGGTTTGGGGCTGTGGGGTGACTGCAGGAGGTAGCAGGAGGTGACGCTGGAGTGTGTGGAGGCAGGTGGCTGCCTTGGCTTTGTGCCCCAGTGAGGCTGGGGCGCTGTTGCCGGGTGTTCCCAGTGGGTGAGGGCTCACCACCTTCTCTCCTGGAGCTTTGGGGAGGTCCCATCCTCTCTGTCATGGTTATCCTGGTCTGTCCTGCAGTGCCACCAGCACGTGGAGCAGCCAGCCTGGCTCCTGGGGTCCAGGGACCTGGTAGTCGCTGTCTGGGGTGGGGAGAGAGGCTCATCCGGGCAAGCCGGAGGGTGGCCACGATGTCAGGAGTGGGGGCAGCCACCCTGAGCTCAGCTATATTCCTCTTCCTTACCTACTAAGTGAAAGCTGTATTTCTTCCAATCATGCTCCCTGGGACAGGCACAGGTAGTTTCTTTAATCATTTCTTCCCTTCCTTTTGGGTTGTTTTGACCTCCACCCTTCAGTTCTCCTCTCCACCGTCTCCTTAGCACTGACCAACCCCAGAGCTCTAAGCGTGAGGGAGAACGTTTTCTTGGGATCCCTCCTGACAGCCAGAGCAGGCTGAGCTGCTGCTGATCCCACCAGCTGCCAGTGGTGTGATCCACACACGTCTCTGGTGGTGCTGGAGGCTCTTCCCCAGGGGGAGCTTTGGGTTGTCCCAGCACCGAACCCAGCAGGGAGCCGTCGGCAAACGAGTCCTGGAGACCTGTGGGATCACCCCACCACGAGCCCCTTCTCCTGTTTTAACTCATAACTCATCGTCTCCTCACCCCGGCCATTGGTTCAAGCATTCCTTCATCCTTTGCTTTAGAAGAGGGAGCATGCTTCTGTGGTCCATCCTCCAGACAGCTCAGGCTTTGGGCTGGAGCTAGTCCTGCTCTTGGCCTCTGACACCTCCTGGGGCTTTCATGTTGCTCTCTGCCCTGTTCTCTTCCCCCCCTTTTGAGAGAAGACATTTTCTTGTGCTGTCAGCAAAAGAGCCTGAGGTGTGCATGTGGCTTTGCCAGGGCACCGGGAGAACGAGTCTGCTGTCCCTTCCATCCCACCTCCTGACCCCTTCTCCCACCCCATTAGGGCAGCAGGATCCTCCTGATGTGTTTGTTCAGCCCTTGAGATCCCAGTGTAGCTCCTGCCAGGCCAGCGTTGGGGTGGGAGGGTGCTGAGGTGTTTGGGAGACACCTCGTGTCTCGTGCCTCCAGCAACCCGTCCCTCGTCCTTCTCTCCGGCAGGATGAGAAGGAGCAGCTCATTCAGTCGAAGAGCTCTGTCGCCAGCCTGGTGGGGCGGTCCAAAGGCATCGTTCAGCTCCGGCCCAGGAACCCGGAGCACCTGGTGAAGAGCACAATCCCCATCAAGGCTGTCTGTGACTATCGGCAGATCGAGGTGAGGGCTGGCGGGGTGTCGGTGTGGCTGGGGGTGACGCAAGGCAGCGGCAGCCGTGATGGCTCTGCCAAGGGGGAGCGGGAATGGACTGGGAAGACAGGAGCCTGCTTTTCCAGGAGCAGGTTTGTGCTGAGCAGGAGCCCAGCTCCTTTTCCCCAAGGAGGACCTCAGCCAAATAAGCCCGGGGCTGGTAGCCAGCTCCGATTGACTTCCTTGTCCCTTCCTCTCCAGACGCTGCCTGGCACTGCCCCAGGCTTCTGCCTGATTAGAACCAAACCAGATAGAGGGAGTTGGGAGGCTGCTTCACCCCCGGTGGGGAAACTGTGCAGCCCTGCTGCTGGTTTCTGATGGGTCTGGTGGTGCTGGTCCCTCTGCAGATCACCATCTGCAGGAACGACGAGTGTGTGCTGGAGGACAATTCCCAGAGGACCAAGTGGAAGGTGATCAGCCCCACAGGGAACGAGGCCATGGTGCCCTCTGTCTGCTTCCTCATCCCCCCGCCCAACAAGGAGGCCATCGAGATGGCCAGCAGGTAACTAACTTACTGGTCTCTGCTGGGTTCAGTCCCTGAGGTGCAGCGAAGACCTCAGCTTGGTGGGGAGGCCGCGGACTCCGTCGCAGCAACTGCTGCAGTAGCTGGCAAAAGAGAACATGATGCTCTGGGAAGAGGAATCCCTGCAGGGATCTGCGGTGCTGGGCAGGAGCGTCGCTCTCTGCGAGCTGCTGGACTGGGACCACTGGCTGGCGGATTAGGAGGGTCAGGGCTGAGGGTGCTGGGAGCACCCAGTGCTGACGGATCTGCTCCTTCTCCTTGCAGGGTGGAACAGCTGTACCAGAAAGTGATGGCTCTGTGGCACCAGCTCCACATGAACACAAAGAGCCTCATCTCCTGGAACTACTTGCGCAAGGACATAGCCCTGGTGCAGAGCTTCAGCGTGGAAAAGGTGCAGTAGGACCTTCTCTGCCTGGCTCCAGGGCTGGGGTCCTCGGTGAACCGGCATCTTCATGGGGCTGAGGAGGAAGGAAGAGACCAGAAGCTGCAGGGTTGGGGATGTCAGTGGTCTGACAGCGGGAAAAGCTGAGTTTGGGGGTTCTGTGTGAAGTTCTTCCCCACCAGCAGTGTGCTGCTGAGCTGCAACAGGGGGAAGAGGTGTAAGGAGAAGAGGCTGTGGGCTTAGGGCTTTGTTAGGGATGAGCCAGCCTGGAGGGAGGCACGAGGCTGCTGTGGAGCCCCTCTCCTTTGAGGTCACTTGGCCAAGGAAGGTGGTGAAGCTGGGGTAGCGGGGCAGGTGGTTCCCAGTGGTCAGATGTGTCCCTTCTCGTCTCACAGCTCCGCTCCTTGGCGCAAGGCGAGTGCCAGCAGGCCCTGAAGAGCCTCCAGGCGCACTACGAGGACTTCCTGCAGGACAGCCGCGACTCGGAGCTCTTCTCGGTGTCCGACCGGCTGCGCCTGGAGGAGGAAGTGGAGTCTTCCAAGGAACACATCCGGCAGCTGCTGGAGTCCATGGAGAACGGTGAGCTTCAAAGGGCTGATGGATTAAGCAGGAGCTGTGGGGACTCATAAACAAAGGATTTATGGGATGAGGATTTATGGGATGGCTTCATTTCTCCTGAGCTACAGCTGGGCGATGGTGTGAGCAGCTGCTCTCTTTAATTCTCCATCCGTTCCAGCGCTCGGCCTTTGTCCAGCGACGCTCCTGCGGAGAGGGCTTGGCTTTGCAGCTTCAGCTTCACTGCTGCGGCCTCTTAGAATCATAGAATCATCAGGGATTGGAGGGGACCTCGAAAGATCATCCAGTCCAATTCCCCTGCCACAGCAGGATCACCCAGACCAAGTCACATAGTCAGTCAGGGTTAGAAGGGACCACAGGATCATCCAGTTCCAACTCCCCTGCCATGGGCAGGGACACCCCACCCTAGATCAGGCTGGCCAGAGCCCCATCCAGCCTGGCCTTAAACACCTCCAGGGATGGGGCCACAACCACCTCCCTGGGCAACCCCTTCCAGGCCCTCACCACTCTCACGGTGAAGAACTTCCTCCTCACATCCACTCTAAATCTACCCATCTCCAGCTCTGCTCCATTGCCCCTAGTCCTGTCACTACCTGACATCCTAAAAAGCCCCTCCCCAGCATTTTTGTAGCCCCCTTCAGATACTGGAAGGTCACAATAAGGNGTGCCATCCCTGTCCTCCAGTGTGTCTGCTGCACCACACAGCTTGGTGTCCTCAGCAAACTTGCTGAGGGTGCACTCAACTTGCTGAGTCTTCCCCCGGTCCTGCTGGAGATGGGGTTAGCTGTCAGGACTCCTCGGAGCGAGACGTTCCTGGCGCAGTGACCCAGCAGCTCCGCGAGTCCCCGCTGAGGCCGCGGACGCCGGCTTTGTCAGCCGGGTGCCCTGTGGCTGGGCTCTCCGCCGCGTTTGAGGGAGATGATTTGATGGACGTGTTTTCCGCCCGAGCGGAGCTCCCGGGGCCGTGGTGTCGCTGCGCTGCTGCGCTGGGCCCCCGGGGCTCCCGGCAGGTCCGGCCGCGGTGTCTGAGCTGCTGTTCTGTGTCTGCTCTGGTTCGCAGAAGACAAAGATGAGACCGTCGCCAGGACGTATCTGTCTGAGCTCAAGAACATCCGTCTGCGCCTGGACGAGTGCGAGCAGAGGCTGGTGAGCCGCATCCAGTCCCCCAGCAGCGCCCGGGCGGACGCTGACGCTGTCCAGGAGAACACAATCCGCATTGCGGAGCAGGAGGTCGGTCCTGCCGCTGTGGGCTGCCACCGGCTGATGGCCGCTGGCCTTACCCTGCTTGCCTTTTCCCTCTGCCTGCTGAGGACCTCCTTTCACAGCCCTCCCCTCCTTCCCGCAGCGCACGCAGGAGGATCTGCAGCAGCTGCAGGCGGAGCTGCGGTTCGTTTCGGAGCGATGCCGCAGCTTCCTCGAGAAGGCGCCGGCGGGGTCCAGCGCACCCCAGCTGCGTTCGGAGCTCGACCTGGTGGTGAACAAGATGGACCAGATGTACGGGCTGTCGTCCGTCTACCTGGACAAGTGAGTTGGGAGGCGCCTCCCTGCCCAGGTGGCACGCGGTTCACCCCTCGAGGCCCCTCTGCTGGCCCTCTGCGCTGGAGCACAGCTGAGCTCCGTCCCCCTGCATCCACCACCTGCTGGATCGTGGGTGTCATGGTGCTGCCTCTGCTTGGTTGGCCAGGTTGAAGACGGTTGACATCATCGTCCGCAGCACCCAAGGAGCAGAGTCGCTGGTCAGAGGGTTTGAGGTGAAGCTGAGCCAGGAGGAGGCAGTGCCCGCCGACCTGGCGGCGATTCAGTCGCACAGATCCACGCTGCAGGTTGGTGCCTCTGGCTTCCCCAGAAACTGGCCAAGGCTTTGGCCTTCCCCGAGCAAGGTCCTTCCCTTTCCCTGCTGGATGTGTCCTCTGTGCTGCTCGGTGCCTCCAGGGAGGATTTTGTGCTGCTTGTGTGATCCCCTAGTGCTTTGTAAACCTAAAGCAGCTGGTCA
Organism: Rhinopomastus cyanomelas; assembly: GCA_013400115.1. Classification (NCBI taxonomy): domain Eukaryota; kingdom Metazoa; phylum Chordata; class Aves; order Bucerotiformes; family Rhinopomastidae; genus Rhinopomastus; species Rhinopomastus cyanomelas. The sequence goes on from VXBP01004874.1 coordinate 144,392, forward strand.
GGCTTGTGCTGTCTCTTGTAGGGCACAAAGTGGGCATCTTGCCAGCTGCATGTCCTGCTGTGGTGGGTCAGGGGTTGAACCTTGGTCCAAACTGGGAACATGGTCCCCTCTGTGTTGCACGTTTTATAGTCACACAGTTCTTTGCAGGTTAAAGAGACAGTGGGAAGATCATGGAATGACAGACTGGTTTAGGGTGGAAGGGAGCTCGGAGCTCACCCAGTGCCAACCTCCTGCCATGGGGCAGTGACACCTCTCACCAGACCAGGGTGCCCAGAGCCCCATCCAACCTGGCCTGGGACACTCCCAGGGATGGAGCAGCCACAACCTCCCTGGGCAACCAGTTCCAGGGCCTCAGCAGCCTCAAAGGGAGGGATTTTCTCCCAATACCCAGTCTGAATCTCCCCTCTTCCAGCTTAAAGCTATTTCCCCTTATCCTAGCACAATAAACTGTGGTAAAAAGCCCTTCCCCAGCTTTCCTGGAGCCCCTTCGGGTACTGGAAGCTGCTTTGAGGTCACCTCCAGAGCTTCCTCTTCTCCAGGCTGAACAGCCCCAACTCTCTCAGCCTGTCTCCGCAGCAGAGGGGCTCCAGCCCTTAACCAGCTCCAGGCAGGAGGGTGTCTCTGATTTAACCCCCCTTTTGCTTTCCACGACGCTGACCCGGTGCTCTCTCTTGGTTTTGCAGCAGTGGCTCAGGGAGGTGAAGGACAAGAGCTCAGTCTTCTCCATCCTGGAGGAGGAGATGGCCAAGGCCAAGGAGGTGGGAGAGCAGCTGTACCGGCTGAGGCAGGAGCGCAGCATCGACCTCGAGCGCTATCAGGAGAAGGGAGGCCAGCTGTGGGATCGCTGGCAGCGGGTCTGTGCCCAGATTGAGACCCGGTGAGACACCTCCAGCCTCTCTTTGCAGATTTCCTTCCGTGCTTCAGCTCAGAGCTTGGCTCAGGCTTTGTTAGCGGCGGTGTTTTTCCAGATGAGACTCGTGCTGGTGGCTGGGATGTCCCTGTAGCTTACGGCGGGGCGTTTCACCCTCCTCTTATTCACCCTGGTTCTTCTCTCAGCCACGCGGAGCTGGAGAACATCCAGGAGGTGCTGAGTGACTACCGGCAGTGCCACGGCGCCCTGATCCAGTGGATCGAGGAGATCACGGTCCAGCAGGAGCTGATGAAGCCTGGGCAGGCGGAGGACAGCCGGGTGCTGTCGGAGCAGCTCAGCCAGCAAACGGTAAAGCAGCATCTTGTGCTGTCTTGGCAACACGAATCACCGTGGGGAAGGGGCTTCAAGCCTGAGCTGAGTGTCTGGGAAGCAGAGAAGCTTGAGGTGGAGAGGAGGCTTTGCTTAAGAAATCAAAGAGCATGGAGACTTGACCCAGAAGGAGAGGGGTGGGGACTGAAATCCAGCTCGCACCCCCCACCCCAGAGGCTGTCCTGACAACCACTTCTCCTTTGAATTCTGTCGAAGGCTTTGGCTGCAGAAATTGAGAAGAACCAGGCCAAGCTGGACCAGTGTCAGAAGTTCTCCCAGCAGTACTCTGCTGCTGTCAAGGTATGGACTCCCCCCCCGACCAGCACCTGGCTACAGCTGGCCGGGCAGGGGCAGCCCCAGCACCCTTGTGCACCTCACACCCTGCTCGTCGCTCACTCCTGGCTGCCTTCACGCAGGACTACGAGCTGCAGCTCATGACCTACAGGGCCTTCGTGGAGTCGCAGCAGAAGTCCCCCATGAAGCGCCGGCGGATGCTCTCGTCCTCGGATGCCATCACGCAGGAGGTGGGAACGCGGCTGCTCTCCCACCCTCGGCGGGGAGCGCTTCCAGTGGCATCGGGGGGTGGTTCTTACGGCCAGTAAAGCACGAGCAGCCTCTGTGGGATGAGCTCCTTCTGCTGGACTCGCTGGCACGCGTGAAGTTTGTGCCCTCGCTGTTTGCCCCCATAGCCAGAGAGGATGGGTGGTGCTCTGAGCACCCGGGGAGCCCCTGCGTCAAGTCCAGCGGGGTCAGCTCAGCCCTTCACCCTTGTCAGGTGAATAACCACATCAGCGACACCGAGCTGTGGGTCTCTGGGGTGTGAGGCCTTTAGGGATCCCCCAGATCCCATCTCTGCTCCGTGTGGCTAGTAAGAGTTGAGCATCCACCCTGGTGTCCGTGACCGGAGCATCCCCTTCGCCCCAGCGTCGTGCAGCAGGTGGCCACGACCCGCCCTGTCACGCTTGCTGCCTGTCGGGGTCTGCGAGGTGCTGAGGGGGCTTCCCAAGGCAGAGGTGGTCCGTCCGTGTTGCAGAACATCGCGCTGGATGCTCCGGGCAGGACTGATGCCCCTGTTTCCCTCTGCCTTTGCAGTTCATGGATTTGCGGACTCGTTACACGGCTCTGGTGACCTTAACCACGCAGCACGTCAAGTACATCAGCGACGCTCTCCGGCGGCTGGAGGAGGAGGAGGTACAGGATAGGCTGGGGACTGAGCTGTTGGAGAGCAGTGAAAGGGGACCTGGGGGTCCTGGTGGCCAGCAGGATGACCATGAGCCAGCAATGTGCTCTTCTGGCCAAGAGGGCCAGCAGCATCCTGGGGTGGATTAGAAGAGGGGTGGTTAGCAGATCAAGAGAGGTTCTTCTCCCCCTCTACTCTGCCCTGGTGAGACCACACCTGGAGTATTGTGTCCAGTTCTGGGCCCCTCAGTTCAAGAGGGATGTGGAGCTGCTGGAGGGAGTCCAGTGCAGAGCCACAGAGATGATGAAGGGTGGGGATCATCTCCCTTCTGCGGAGAGGCTGAGGGAGCTGGGGCTCTTGAGCTTGGAGACTGAGGGGTGACCTCATGAATGTCTATAAATATGTGAGGGGTGGGTGTCAGGAGGATGGAGCCAGGCTCTTCTCAGTGTCATCTAGTGATAGGACAAGGGGCAGTGGATGTGAGCTGGAATATAGGAGGTTCCACATCAACCTGAGAAGGACCTTCTTCCCAGTGAGGGTGACAGAGCCCTGGAACAGGCTGTCTGGAGGGGTTGTGGAGTCTCCTTCACTGGAGACATTTAAGACCCACCTGGATGTGTTCCTGTGTGACTGGGTCTAGGTGGTCTTGCTGTGGCAGGGGGACTGGACTAGATGATGTTTCAAGGTCCCTTCCAATCCCTGATGGTTCTATGACTCTGTGAGTCTGTCCAAACCCTTCAGGCTCATTTCCTTGCACTCCCAAGGATGCTGCTCTGTGTTGAGACTGAAGAGGGGATCATCCCCCTGTACTCAGCACTAGTGAGGCCTCATCTTGGGTACTGGGGTCAGTTCTGGGCACCTCAATGCAAGAAGGACATTGAGGGGCTGGAGCAGGTCCAGAGAAGGGTGATGGAGCTGGTGAAGGACAGCACTGATGGTGAGAAGCTGAGGAAGCTGGGGCTGCTTAGTCTGGAAAAAAGGAGGCTGAGGGGAGACCTCACTGCTCTTTACAGCTCCCTGAGAGGAGGTTGGAGAGCGGTGGTCGGTCTCTTCTCCCCAGTCACCAGTGATAGGACAAGAGGAAACAGCCTCAGGATGGGCCAGGGGCGGGTTAGGTTGACCATCAGGAGAAGTCTCTTCCCTGCCAGAGTGGTCAGGGGTGGGAACAGGCTCCCTAGGGAGACCAGGAGTCTCCCACCCTGGAGGAGTTCAAACACCAAGTAGATGTAGGGAGCAGGGTTTAGAGGGCAGGGTGGGGTGAGGGTGATGGTTGGACTGAATGATCTTGGAGGGCTCTTCCGACCTCAGTGATTTCTGTGAAGCTGCTGGGAGCCCACCTGCCTTTGGAAACGTGGGATCCCTCTGACTGACGATCTTCCTCCTTCCTCTCCCTGCAGAAAGTGGTGGAGGAGGAGAAGCAGGAGCACGTGGACAAGGTGAAGGAGCTCCTGGGCTGGGCCCTGAGCTTGAAGCAGAGTGTCCAAGGCAGGCCAGCTGCTGCTGGGAGCAGGGAGCTGGGAGACATCGAGAAATCCATCTCAGAGCAGCAGGTAAACGAGGGGTGACCACCAGTTTGACTTCTGCTCTTTTTCCACAGCTGAACTGGGCTTCCTTCTTACTTCTCTTTTCTTTCTCCAGGCCCTGAACGAGGAGCTGGCTGCCAAGAAGGAGCAGGTCTCAGAGGCCATCAAAACCGCACAGATCTTCCTGGCAAAGCACAGCCACAAGTGAGTGGGGACGTGAGATACCTTGGGGGTGAGGGGGCAGGCAGGGGGAGCAGAGAGGGGGGACATGAGGCACCTTAGAGACAGGTGGGTCCCTGGGCTCCAGTGCCTGAGTCCTGTTAAAAACAGTGATGAGCTGCACGAGACTGTTGTCTTCTTCCTTCCTGCAGCAAGAGCTGTGAAATACACATCCAGCCCGTGCTGTTGGGGCAGAATGGATCCCAGCCCTCTGTCTCTGGGGATCTGATCCTTATGGTGCAGCCACTGAGCAGCTCCCTTTGCTGGTTTCAGCTGAGCTGGGCAAGAAGTAGGAAGAGGGGACTCGTGCTGGATTTGGCTTTTCCCTCTCCCAGAAGATCCCAAGTGAATTCTGCAGAGCTGGGCTGTGCAGTTTCCCTCAGAGGTTCCCCTTCCCCTTGCAGGCTTTCCCATCCAGAGAAGGAGCAGATCTCCGCTCAGATCGGTGCCCTCAAGGAGACCTACCAGATGCTCTGCAGCGACTCCACGGAGCAGCTCCAGCAGCTCCAGAGCCAGCTGGCTCAGGAGACAGAGCACAAGGTACTGGTCCCTGCTGAGCCCCGTGAGGGCATTTCTCAAGGTTTGAAGAAGGTTTTGCTTGGTTCTGTGGCCACCAGCCACTCACAGCCCGTTGACTCTCTTGTTTGCACATGGTTGCCCTCCCTTCCATCTGCGCATCGCCTGAAGCCACCAGGCTGGGGTGGTCCCCAGAGACCAAGCCAGAGCCGTGTCCCTGCTGCCTTCCAGCAGGTCCTTGGTGATGGTTGTCACCCGAGCTCTGCCTTGTGAACAAGGTTTGGCTTGTTCACGCTTGGTGGCCAAAGATGGTCCTGGGAGTGGTCCCCATCGGTGTCCTCTGAGGGGTGACCTCAGTGCTGTCGCCACAGAGGGTCCCCCCTCCCAGCAGGAGACGGTGGGTTTCTGCAGGAGGGTGTTTGCCCCTGTGGTCTGTGCATCTCAGGGTCTAGCAAGAGGTTTGTCTGAATCGAGTTGCTCTGCCCAGTGGGGAGGTGACTGACCTGGGAGACCCTCCCCCTCAGTTCACATCCCCCAGGGTCAGTCCCAGTGCCGCTGGGTGGGGAGGGCTGGAGGCGCTTCCTTCCTGCCTGTGCCGGGAGCTGTCCCCGGCCGTTGGCAGCCCCCCGTGTTCGTGTTCTCTCAGTGTTTATCCATGTGTCAGTGGGTTTATCTGTGTGTTTGCTTGCTGCCTCCCTGTGCTCTGAAGCAACAGCCCGCGCCGCTCCGGACGCCGGTGTGGGCCGTCGGGTCCGTGAGTGAAGCCCTGTTCGAGCTGCTCGCGGGAGGAGGGCGACGCAGCCACCTGTCTGAGGTCTGCCTGCGTCCTGTTTCCTCTCCACGCTGGGCTTCACAGCAACTTTGAGGCACCTCCGTGCAGTGAACACTTCCTTCACAGCCCTTTAACCCTCGCTGGCAGCAGGAAGCTTGTGGGGAGCAAAACGAGCTCATTAATTGCTGTTGAAAGACATCACAGCTTTGCTGCTGCCAGGAGAGCAGCTGGGAGCAGCCTGCTCGTGGAGAGGATCATTTTCTGCCCCCTTTCCCTCCCTCCTGGGCAGGAGGATGACTCTGGGGCTCGCACAGGCTTCACTCACGCTCCCCGCGGAGGCCAGGGAACGACACGAGAGGCGGCAGTGCCGCCATCCCCGCGGCTCCGGGCGGTGCAGTTGCTTCACTGTAGAGGGAGCCTGAGGAACTCCTCTTAACATTTGCTTGCTGCAAGCACCCAAGGGCCAGAGAGAGCCTCCAGCAAGGAGCCGGCCGTGCCAAGCCAGAGCGCGCTGAATTGAGCATGATGTGTCCCCCCCGTCCCCTGTTGTATGGTTTGTGTTTCACGTCGACTTGGTTTTGAGGATTAACTGACTCTCCTTGCTTACAAGTTTGAACTAACCCCTCCGGGATGTTAGACCAAGCGCAGGGCGCCGCAGGCGACTGGAGGATGAACCCCGTGTGTGCGCAGCGGGAGGGAGGGGGTTCTCTTTTGGCAAAGCAAGCGGTCGCATGCTGGACGCTAACACCAAGCTTTCCCCTGTGTGTGACGCGGCTGAGCTGCGCCGTAAGGCTCTTGTCTTTAACTGCTCGAGGCACACCCCGCAACTCGGGTAAGTAAAAGCCTTTTACTCCTCTCCCTCCCACTTCCCTTTTTCTCTTGGCCACCCCCCAGCCCCATCTCTTCTTCTGTCTTCCTGTGGCTTGTTCAGCTCCCGACGTGCATGTCAGAGCCTGGTGGTGATGGTGGAGGGCTGTGGTTTTGCTGGTGGGCTCCACCTGTCTGCGGTGGGGCTGCAGCTACAGACCCCCCGGCAGCTGCCTGTGCTGGTGGACTGACCCCTGAGAAGTACCCGGGGGTCTTGGGGGTGCAGAAGGTGTTTGTTCTGCAATCCCAGTTCCCACCTTGATGGCCTCCAGTTTGCGGCAGGGGAGGTTTAGGTTGGATCTGAGGAAGAAGGTCTTTGCTGAGAGAGTGGCTGGGCACTGGAACAGGCTGCCCAGGGAGGTGGTGGATGGTTGGGCACTGGAACAGGCTGCCCAGGGAGGTGGTGGATGGTTGGGCACTGGAATAGGCTGCCCAGGGAGGTGGTGGATGGTTGGACCCTGGAACAGGCTGCCCAGGGAGGTGCTGGAGTCCCCATCCCTGGAGAGGTTTAAAAACCAAGTAGCTGGAGCACTTGAGGCCGTGGTCTAGGGGTTAGGGAGCTGTTGGGCTGAAGGCTGAGCTAGATGCTCCTGGAGGTCCTTTCCAGCCAGAATGATTCTTGTTGTTCCCACAAAAACCTTTTAGGGCTTGGGCCAGCCCAACGAGTAGGACTGGGAGAAACCCAGACATCCAAAGAGCCTTTATTGCCTTCATCACTGCCCTCCCCGTGGGGATACCAGCCAGAAAGAAAAAGCCCCTCCAGAAACACCAGTGTCCCCTGTTTCCACGCTGGGACTTGCCCTTGTCCCCTCGCCCTGCCCCATGGCTGGGCCAGGCTGTGACTGGGGAGCTGCTCAATGACACTGGGGGGCTGTGGTGCCCTCTGGCCCTCCCCACACTTGGGACCAGCAGGATTCAAAGCCTGGCAGGAGTCAGGGTGGGAGCTGCGCTGGGAGAGGACCTCCGACGGGGCGCAGTGCAGCTCCTTGGGGGTTTTCCTCCTCTGGGAGCACGCAGAGGGATTCGTGGTGTCTTCACTTCTTAAAGCTGGAGCTGTGGAAGGGCTCTGGTGTGCTCGCTGGTCCCCTTCTCTCTGCTCCTCCGAGGAGCACTCGTGGGTTTTGCTGCTTGGCGCTTGGCTGCCTTCCTCTTGCTGGGTGTTGGAAGCATCAGGGTGCTGCCCTCGGTGATGGACGTAGAGAGTTAGAACGAGCACTGATCCCTGTGCTGGGATGCCTTTGGAGTTGCATTTCAAACACCTGGGGACTCCTTTCTACCCTGTTTTAGGGGTTTTAACCCTTGGGTTTTGGGAACCTGAGACCTTCCCGCAGCCGTTCGGATCCCAAACGACTTGAGTTTAATTCTTTCCCTTCTCTTTCTGTCGTAGGGCAGCGGAGCGGTGGCAGGAGTGATCCACCTTGGCACAGTAGAAATAGTCCCTCTCTTTGGGGCCATGCAGAGAGGCCTTATAGACCAGGAGACTGGCCTCGCCCTCCTGGAGGCCCAGGTTGTCACGTCTGACTTAGTTGTTCCAGAAACCAACGAGAAAGTCTCCTTGGAGCAAGCTCTGGCAAGAAACATCATCGACCTCAGGACGTTCCAGGCGCTGCAGGAGCTGCAGGAGGCTCTGCAGCAGGTGGAAGAAGTCAGACGTGAAGGGAGGCAGCTCCTGCCCGTCGTCGCTGCGATAGAGGAGGGGAGGATCAGCGAGAGCATCGGGCTAAAGATTCTGGAGGCTGAGCTGGTCACTGGAGGCTTTAAAGTCCCTCAGGGCAGAGTCAGCGTGGAGATGGCGGTGCAAGAAGGGCTCCTGACGCCCCGGCTCTGCTCCAGACTCCTCTCTTACCTGGAGGGTGCCAGGGATTTGATTGATCCCAACACTGCCGAGAGAGTCGGTCTCCTCGAGCTCGCGCGGCGCTGCATCGTCCACCGGGAGACCGGCCTGAGGCTGCTCCCAGTCAGGCAACTGGCGGCTGGGCTAGTGAGCTTGAAGTCAGGCAGAGATGTCAGCGTCTTCCACGCGGGGCAGGAAGGGCTGATCGACAGGCAGGGCATGGTCCGGCTGCTGGAAGCTCAGCTCCTTGCTGGTGGCATCGTTGACCCCAGGACGGGGCACAGGCTGACGGTGGATGAGGCCATGAGAGGTCATTTAATTGACCAGGATTTGGCCTGCGCTCTTCTCATCCAGCAGCTGCAGACTGGTGGCGTCATCAACGCCTCCACCGGGGAGAGACTGACCATTGATGAAGCTGTCAGGCAGGAGCTGGTGACACCAGGGACCGCACTGGTGGTCCTGGAATCCCTGTGGTCCTTCATGGGGCTCCTGTGGCCAGAGACGGGGGAGATCGTCCCGGTTGCAGAAGCTCTGGAGCAAGGAGTCCTCTCCACGGAGTCGGTCTGCAGGATTCTCAGCAAGAGGCAGCTCATTAAGGCTGTTTTTGTCCCAGAAACCATGGAGGTGTTGTCCTGGAAAGAAGCTGTTGAAGAAGGCATCTTGGAGAGGGCCGTGGCTGAGAAGCTGAAGTCCACAGCCATCCCCGACGGCCTGGCTGCCCCTCCACGCAGGAGCGGCCGTGGCCGGGGCTCTTTCGGAAGGAGTCCCGGGAGCCACGCAGAGGCGAGCAGTGATGGCGAAAGGCTGGCGTTCCACTTGATGACCCACAGCTACATCAACATCCACGACGGCCAGAGGCTGCTCTTGGTGGATGGAGAGCTGAGCAAGCTCACTGAAGGCCTCGTCCCGACCCAGGCAAACGGGTCCTGCGCGGCGGCGGGGGAAGAGAGCAAAGATTCGGAGGAGTCGCGGCCAGACGCAGCCCGGGAGCCTGAGCTGCCTTCGCGACAGCTTCAGCTGGGCCCAGAGCAAAGTGAAATGTTCCCAGCGCCCAGAGCTGCTCTGGAGAACGGGGAGGTGGTGGTGGGACCTGAAAGCCTCCTGCTGGAGGATGCAGAGGGTGTCCTGCTTGTGGAGGAGCGAGAGCAGGTTTACACTGGGCAGGCCGCTGCTGAGAGCGAAGCCGCCGCTGAGTTTGGAAGAGAACCAGCAGCTTCTGCAGGCAAGGACAAACATCAGGTAACGTTAGCGCGACCAGGACGTCCCAGTGACCTTCCCAGTGGCCTGGGATTCAGAGGAACAGAAGAAGTGATGATTGAAGCAGAAGAAGGGTTCAGGCCTGCTGCAGTAGGTGGAGAGGAAAGGATGGAGGATCACCAGAGGGCATCAGAAATGGGGACAGTTGTAGGGGACAGTGAAGTGCCCACGTCCATGGGTGTTTCAGAAAGTAGAGAGAGAGTGGACATGGTGGTGGAGAGCCCTCAGGGTGTGGAGGAGCCTGAACTGAAGGTAGAAGGTGTTGGAGGGATGGATTTGCTCACCGAGGAAACAGCTGACAGTGGTGTGCTGGGAGGAGAGGAGATCCTGCTCCCTGAAAGCCGAGAGGTAGAGCCAACAGAGAGGCAAAGTGAAGACACCGAAGGTGCGTTGGAAGTGCAAGAAGCGGAGGAGGAGGTGTTAGGTGATGGGAGGGCTGGTGAACCAGCCCTGGCAGCCCCTGCAGAGCAGGCAGCCGAGGACACGCTGGGAACGCTGCTGGCACAGCTCCGAAGCGGAGGCATAATCCACGAGCAGACGGGCAAGGCTCTTCTTCTGAATGAAGCGGTAGCCCGCGGGGTGGTGCCCGGTCACACGGCCGTGAAGCTGATGGAGAAGATGAAGATGTTCAGCGGCTTCTTTGACTCTCAGACTTGTGAATCCTTGACCACCGAGGACGTCATTGAGGAGGGGCTGATGGATGAGAACCTTCTCCAGAAGGTCCTTGCGTCTGACAAAGCCATAAGTGGTGTCCTTGACCCAGGCAATAACTTTGTCTACTCCGTCAAGGACGCTGCCGCCGTTGGCCTTCTGGACAAGGAAACGGCAGCGAGGCTTCTGGAAGGGCAAGTGGTTACCGGAGGGATCGTTGACTTGAAACGTGGCAAGAAAATATCAGTCACCTTGGCTTCAAACTTGGGCCTCATAGAGCCGACGAGTCAGAAGGAGCTGGCCAAGCTGGAGAAGGCTTCCAAAGGGAAGGGCACTGATGAGGTGACCAGGCAGAAACTCGTCACCTTACAGGCTGAGACCGGTGGGGTTGTGGATCCCAAGACCAAGGAGCCTTTGACCATTGCCCAGGCTGTTGACAGAGGGCTCCTGGCAAAGGACCAAGCTTTTCAGCTCTTGGCCAAGCAGGTTGCTGATGGGGGAGTCATCCATCACGAGTCCGGGATGAGGCTTTCGGTGGACGATGCGCTGAGGTACGGCTTGATCCCTCAAGATGCAAGCAGCGAGCTCAGGGGAGCCGAAAGCGTTTGCCTGCAGCGCTGCGCTCATCCTGTCACCAAGGAGAAGCTGCCCTTGCCCCGGGCAGTAGCCCTAGGGCTCGTTAGTCCTGACTTCCAGAGCCAAGTGCAGGAGATCCAGGCTGGGAGGGGAAGCATCCTGGATCCTACTTCTGGCCAGCGGCTGGCTCTCTGTCGGGCGGCGAAGGAGGGTTGGCTGCCCCAGCACCTTGTGGAGAAGGCCCTGGTGTCTTCAGAGATGAAAGAGGGGATCGTAGATCCTGAGAGCTGCCTGGTCGTTCCCTACTCAGAGCTCGTCAGGAAGTGTAAGATTGATGTTGAGTCTGGCCAGAGGTACCTGGAGGTCCATCCCTTCGGAGCCATCAAGGATGAGGCGACGGGGAAGAAGCTGACGTGCGCCGAGGCGGTGAGGCTGGGCAAGGTGGACCCTCTGCCCGCCCTGCGCTTGCTGCAGGCCCAGGCGGACAGCGGCGGGGTCGTGGAGGGCACGTTCAGCAAGAGGCTGTCCCTGCGAGCTGCTGTGGAGCAAGGGCTGCTGGATGAGGAGATGGCCAAAGTCATCGCCACCAACCAGGTGAGAGCTGGGGGAATCGTTGATGCCAGCGGTGGGAAGAGGTTGACTCTGAAGGAAGCTCTTGAAAAAGACCTGATTAGCCAAAAACTAGCCGCCTCTCTTGAGGAGGCACAAGTGCCCGGAGCCAAGTCTGCCTCTGAGGTCTGCAAGGCAGAGAGACCCCACCTAGACAAGCTCTCTCCAAGAGAGGACGGTGTCGTCGGCGCTGCCAAGAAGGCTGGTGGTGCTGAGCACAGATCTGCACCCGAAGCCGTGAGCCGCGACGCAGCGGGAGCTGCAGCTGCTGCTGCTGCCAAGAGGTCCCCAGTGACACCAACTGAAGGGAAATCAAAGCCTCGGGGAACTTCAGAGGGTGGTGTGATGCATCGTCCTCAAGGCAAGGTTGCGCCAGCTCCAGAAGCTGTGTCAGCACGAGGTGCAGCATCTCCTGCGGAAGAGACGGCGCCGGGGAGGGCTGTGGGCAAAGAGGCTGGAAGCAGCAGCTCCCAGGTGAGAGCAGCTGAGGGGAAGGAGCTGAGGAGAGAAGAAGTGGCTCGAGGAGCAGAGATGGCAGAGGGCTTGAGCCTGGAGAAGGAGCCATCAGTCTTAGACAAGGAGGTGCTTCACAGTGCACAGGATGGTGAGGAGAGGAGGAAGAGGAGCAGGAGGAGAGGGTCTGTAAGTGCAGAGGGAGCTGCGGCAGGTGAAGAAGGTGCAGCGGTGGCTTCTGAGCAAGGAGGGCGAGCGAGCAGCCAGCTCCGGGTGACTCCAGCAGCCCCAAAGGAGTCTGTTGCTGTGGGTCAAGGAGAAGGAGATCTGGGTCCTACAGGGGCCGGAGAACCCCCTGAGGTTGGTTTCCCTGCAAAGTCTGTGAGAGATGAGTCTGCAAGTAAAGGAGCTGTCGAACACACTGAAGGAGGAACCCTGAGACTGGGTGTGGAAGGTGCAGTTGATCAGGAAGAACCAAGGGCAACTGAGCTAAGGCCTCCTCAGAAACAGAAGAGCAAGAAGAAGTCCAAGCAGAGCAGTGTCCCAGGAGCCAGGGCTCAGCCAGAGGAGTCTTCTGCCGAAAAACAGCCCCTTCCTGTTCAGACTTCCCGAGAAATTCCAGGGGAAGAGAAGAGGGACCTTGTGTCAAGCACAGGAGAACCAACCAGCAGGATTCCTGCTGTGTTGGCCAGGGCTGAGACTGGGATGAAAACCGTTGCTGAGCCAGGTGAAGCAAAACTCCGAGGGGTTCAGGTGGTCCCTGTCCCCCCAGGACAAGGGGAAACTCAAGAGGTGATGGAAGGTGGGATCCAAAAGAGGGGCGATTCCTGTGCAGCACTGAGCCTGGAGGAGAGGCTGAGCCAGGGGGACAGCAAGGTGAGGCCCCCCGGTGCTGTGTCGAGCACAGCCCCTGCGGCAGACAAACAGCCCGATGAATTAATCATCAGAGAGGAGCCCAGAGAGGTTCAGGAAGCCTCTGGAGTCCTTGAGCCTGGGGAAGAGGCACCACAAGAGCCAGCAGTGGCGATCAGCACCGGCCGAGGCGATGCCCCTCTTCCCCCCAAACCCGAAGGAGAAACCCCCCAGGAGAAGAGCAAGCAGCCAGCTGCTGGCGATCGGGGCCTGCTCTTACCTGTGATCGTGGAGGGGGAGCTCCTGGAGACCTCGAGGGAGTCCGCGCGACCAGCCCAGGTAAATCAACACTTCTGCTCCTTCAGCATCCCTCCCACGAGCTGTGTGATGTCGCGTCCGCTCCGCGTCCTGCTCGCAGCAGCCAGGCCGTGAGGAGCAGATGTTTGGCAGAGGAGCTGGTGGTGATGTAGGGCTGGAAGCACTCAGGGCTTGGCTGGGGCTTCTTTCTGCTGGAGCAGAAGTGAAGCAGCTCCTCGGTGCCTGAGACGTGGGGCTCCTGGCCCTTCAGCTGTCACGGCGGAGATCTGTAGCCGTTTAGAAACTCAGCTGGGGGAAGAAACAAGGAGCCATGTGCTTCCCATCTCCTCTAGTAAGTCTTGTAGATAAGACCCAGTGAGTGGCAAGGCCCTGAAAGGTTAGCACCAGGTTTCTTCAAGCAAAAACCACCCCCTGCCCCAGCCCAGTGTTTGATCCTCCGAGTCCTTGGCTTTCTGCCTAAATCCCAAGAGTTTTGTTTTGCTCTTTGGCTTCTGCAGATCAAGTTCAGCAAGAAGATGTGTCTGGAGCACGATGAGAAGCTGATATCCTATCTCTCCATGCTCCGAGACATCGAGATGAGGATCAAGCGGGTGCAGCCGGCGGAGCAGAGCCTGGCAGCCCTGAACGAGCTGCTGCAGCAGGCGGAGGTGAGCGAGGCTGAGCCGGGCTCGGCCGACGTTAGGCAGGACTCAGCTTGTCCATCCCCTCCCCGGCTTCGTGCGCAGCCCTTGTACCTCCTCCTTTCTTCTGGGAGCCATCCAAGAGGTTTGTCACGAGGATGGTTAGGGGGTACTTGCCTTACGAGGAGAGATGGAGAGACCTGGAACTCTTCAGCTTGGAGAGGAGAAGGTTACGAGGGGACTTAATCCCTGTCTGTAAATCCATGAGGGCTGGGGGTCAAGAAGGAAGAGACAATCTCTTTCCCCTTGCACCCTGTGACAGGACAAGGGGCACTGGGTGTCAGCTGGAGCACAGGAGGTTCCACCTCAACGTGAGGAGAAACTTCTTCACTGTAAGAGTAACAGAGCACTGGACCCAGGGAGGGTGTGGAGTCTCCTTCTCTGGAGACTTCCAAGACCCTCTGGATGTGCTCCTGTGTGACTTGTCTTAGGTTCTGTGGTACTGCTCAAGCAGAGGAGGTTGGACTTGATGACCCCTGGAGGTCCCTTCCAACCCCACTCGAGGGGGTTGGACTTGATGACCCCTGGAGGTCCCTTCCAACCCCACTTGAGCAGAGGTGGTTGGACTCGATGACTCCTGGAGGTCCCTTCCAACCCCACTTGAGCAGAGGTGGTTGGACTCGATGACTCCTGGAGGTCCCTTCCAACCCCACTTGAGCAGAGGTGGTTGGACTCGATGAGCCCTGGAGGTCCCTTCCAACCCCTAACGATGTGTGTGCCTGTGTCTCAGGTTCAACAGGGTTCCTCCTCAGAGCCCACCCCTCCCTGCTCTGGCACTGCCCCATCTCGCCTTCCCTCTGCTTTCACAATAAGCTCAGCTTGGCTGAGATGAGTGTTGCAGCCTGGAGAAGGGCGGGCGAGCGCTGACAGCTGAGCAGCCCTGGAGGACAGTGATGAGTCTTCGCTAGCAGATAGACGGAGTGTTGAGGGTTGTGTCTGCAGACCCTTCCCTCGGGTCTGGCAGCGGGAGGATGAAGTCACTCTGGCTCAGACGTAGCGGTGCTGTCTCGCCTCAGGCCCTGGGCGCCGAGCTGCGGGAGCTGAGCTTCCCAGTGAACCAAGAGTTGGAAGCTGTGAAGCACATCGTGGCCAACCCCCCTGAGGAGGTCCCTGAGCAATTACTGAAGGCTTTGGAGAAAGATGCCAAGAACCTCCAGAAGTCTCTGAGTTCTGCCAGGGATGTCCTGGAGTCCCGGCTGAAAAACCTTCGCGGGGCAGCAGAAGCTGAGAAGGTAGAGCTGGCAGCTGTGCCTGCTTCCTGCTGCCCCCTGAGCGTCCCAACCCTCCTTCCCCGAGCCCTCTGCTCCTTCTTCACCTGATGCATTTCTGCTCCGAAGGCTAAAATCCTGGCGCAGCACGAGGCTCTCCAAGGCAAACTGCAGGAGATGCTGAGCTGGGTCTCTGGCACCGCCGCGTCGCTGGATGGCAGCGATTACCGCCCCGCGGCTGATGTGAGCAGCTTGAGTCGCTGCCTGCAGCGCTACCAGGTAACCATGGCAATGCCCCTAATCCTTCTGCCGTCCTGTGTGTGGACAAGCAGCTTCCTTTAATCCTGCTGCCCTCCTGGAGCCTCGGGGGGGGGGGTTTGTCCTTATCCTTGGTGGCAGGAGGAGCGGCAATATTGTACTTGCTCCCGAGTCATTTGTTGCCAGAAGACACAACCCATCTGCTTTGGGCATGTGGGGAACCTGCTGGAATGTGGGTGTGTGGTGGGTGCGTGGTGGGTGTGTGGTGGGTGCTGAGCGACCGGCAGGGATCCTGCGAGGCCCTGCGGTGCTGAGCTGCTTCCTCTGTGGAGGCTCTGAGAGCCCCCTCCATCATCCCACCTGCTCTGGTCTCGGCACGAGAAGCCCAGGCTCCCCTCCACACATCCTCATCTCTTCGGGGCAGCTCTCGGTGCCAGTCAGGGCACTGAAGGTTGTGAGAGCTGCCGGTGGCACGTGGAGTCACCGCGGACCAGATGGGGCTGCTGGCAGCTCCAGCTCTGGGTCATCTTCAAACCCAAGGGCGGCCCAACACCATCCGAGCAGCCTCCGGCCGGGGTGCTGGGGGTCTGCTGCAGAGGAGAGCTGGGGAAATGCTGTCGCCTCGATGCTGAGTTTGCTTGTGGGAGCACAGGGGGCTTTCTGGAGGCAAAGCTCCTCCTTCGGGTGCACGCCGCTGTCCCACCCGGCACAGGAGGACCCTGGCTCAGTGTCCTTTTGCCTGACGGGTCTTTTCTCTCCCACTCAGGAGCTGAGAGCCCCCCTCGCTGACGCCAAGGCCCAGCTGGACGCCACCGCCTTTGACATCCAGCTCCTTATCTCGGAGCACGCCCAGGATTTAACCCCGCAGCAGAGCCGGCAGCTGCTGAAGCTGCTCAACGAGCTGCAGAAGGCCTTCCGCGACCTGTCGGAGCGCGCGACGGCCCGGGCCGAGGTGCTGCAGGTCTGTCTCCAGCAAGTGGAGCAGAAGGACCAGGTGAAGGTCGTGAGACATCTCCTCGCTGGCTGCCGTGTGCTTCCGGCCACCGAGACACCTCGTCTTTGGAGCTCCATGTGCATGCCACGCAGTGTGACCTCCCATTGCACACCACCAGCTTCCTCTTGAGTCTTTCTCCTTCCCATCACACAGCTCCCGGGTGGGAGGTCGTTTTCCTCCCTAAAGATGGAGCCTTGCCCGGGGTCTGGGTAGCACAGCCAGGCTGGATGCAATAAACCCATCAGAAAACCCCTCCACAAAGGGGCCACCAGAGTCACTTGGCAGGTGTAACCGAGCCAGCGACCGCTGCCTCACGGCGGCACAAAGAACCTCCCCTGGGGTGGATCAGAAGGGGGGTGGTTAGCAGAGCAAGAGAGGTTCTTCTCCCCCTCTACTCTGCCCTGGTGAGACCACATCTGGGCTATTGTGTCCAGTTCTGGGCGCCTCAGTTCAAGAGGGATGTGGAGCTGCTGGAGAGGGTCCAGCGTAGGACAATGAGGATGATGGAGGTGGTGGAGCACCTCACTGATGAGGAGAGGCTGAGGGAGCTGGGGCTCTTTAGCTTGGAGAAGAGGAGACTGGGGGGTGACCTCATGAATGTCTATAAATATGTGAGGGGTGGGTGTCAGGANCTGTGTGTGGACAAGCAGCTTCCTTTAATCCTGCTGCCCTCCTGGAGCCTGGGGGGGGGGGTTTGTCCTTATCCTTGGTGGCAGGAGGAGCGGCAATATTGTACTTGCTCCCGAGTCATTTGTTGCCAGAAGACACAACCCATCTGCTTTGGGCATGTGGGGAACCTGCTGGAATGTGGGTGTGTGGTGGGTGCTGAGCGACCGGCAGGGATCCTGCGAGGCCCTGCGGTGCTGAGCTGCTTCCTCTGTGGAGGCTCTGAGAGCCCCCTCCATCATCCCACCTGCTCTGGTCTCGGCACGAGAAGCCCAGGCTCCCCTCCACACATCCTCATCTCTTCGGGGCAGCTCTCGGTGCCAGTCAGGGCACTGAAGGTTGTGAGAGCTGCCAGTGGCACGTGGAGTCACCGCGGACCGGATGGGGCTGCTGGCAGCTCCAGCTCTGGGTCATCTTCAAACCCAAGGGCGGCCCAACACCATCCGAGCAGCCTCCGGCCGGGGTGCTGGGGGTCTGCTGCAGAGGAGAGCTGGGGAAATGCTGTCGCCTCGATGCTGAGTTTGCTTGTGGGAGCACAGGGGGCTTTCTGGAGGCAAAGCTCCTCCTTCGGGTGCACGCCGCTGTCCCACCCGGCACAGGAGGACCCTGGCTCAGTGTCCTTTTGCCTGACGGGTCTTTTCTCTCCCACTCAGGAGCTGAGAGCCCCCCTCGCTGACGCCAAGGCCCAGCTGGACGCCACCGCCTTTGACATCCAGCTCCTTATCTCGGAGCACGCCCAGGATTTAACCCCGCAGCAGAGCCGGCAGCTGCTGAAGCTGCTCAACGAGCTGCAGAAGGCCTTCCGCGACCTGTCGGAGCGCGCGACGGCCCGGGCCGAGGTGCTGCAGGTCTGTCTCCAGCAAGTGGAGCAGAAGGACCAGGTGAAGGTCGTGAGACATCTCCTCGCTGGCTGCCGTGTGCTTCCGGCCACCGAGACACCTCGTCTTTGGAGCTCCATGTGCATGCCACGCAGTGTGACCTCCCATTGCACACCACCAGCTTCCTCTTGAGTCTTTCTCCTTCCCATCACACAGCTCCCGGGTGGGAGGTCGTTTTCCTCCCTAAAGATGGAGCCTTGCCCGGGGTCTGGGTAGCACAGCCAGGCTGGATGCAATAAACCCATCAGAAAACCCCTCCACAAAGGGGCCACCAGAGTCACTTGGCAGGTGTAACCGAGCCAGCGACCGCTGCCTCACGGCGGCACAAAGAACCTCCCCTGGGGTGGATCAGAAGGGGGGTGGTTAGCAGAGCAAGAGAGGTTCTTCTCCCCCTCTACTCTGCCCTGGTGAGACCACATCTGGGCTATTGTGTCCAGTTCTGGGCGCCTCAGTTCAAGAGGGATGTGGAGCTGCTGGAGAGGGTCCAGCGTAGGACAATGAGGATGATGGAGNCTCTGCGGCGGTGCTGCAGCACCCGTCACTGCATGGATCCTCTTTGTGAAGACAGGATGACTGTGGTTTTGATTAACAGTTGCTCTCTGTAACTCTTGCCTGTCCTCTCTGGAGCCTGTGTGTGTGTGTGTGTGTATTAACCAGTCTGCTTTGCTTTTTCAGATTGAGTGTGCGCCCACCCTAACCCAGGAAGAACCCGCTTTGCAGCTGAAGAGCTCTTAGGAAGGCTCTTGCCATTTGCTTCTGTCGTTTTCTCTTATGACTGGGAGCAACCAGCCCGAGTTTGTACCTCACCTTGCTGAACCCAAACCCACTTCTCGGGTGTCCCCTGGCCCAGGACGGGGGCAGAGACGTTGCAGGGACTCTCGGGTCACATCATGCTCAATTGCTCAAAGAGGCGCCGCTCTGTGTTGTGCTCTGGCAGCGGAACGGAGGAGCTGGATCGGCTACGGAAGCGCTTTGCTCTCTCCTGGGCTCCCTCTCCTAACCCCGGGAGCAGGCGGACAGCAAATACCCCCAGCAGCCTGGTTGGGCTGGTCGGGCTCCCCAGAGGTGCTGCCTGGCCTCGGGTTGTTTCGCTGAGTTTCTGCTGCAGTTTGAAGGTCGAACGTTAAGGGCACAGGAACCTGTGGCTGGGAGGGCTGTGCCACCTGTCGTGCAGCTCCACCAGCTTCTCCAAGAGCATTTGGAGAGAAGCCTGCTGCAGAGGTGGCAGCTGCGCAGGGAGCAGAGCCTCAGCCCCTCAGCCCTGTTCCTGCAGCCTGGGAGGGAGAGAGGGAGCGCCCGGAGAGCTGCAAAAGCTGCTTCCTGAGCCGCATCCTCACCTTCAGGAGCTGCTCCGGCTGTAACCCGTGGCCTTGCCTTTCAGCGACGCTGTGCGACGGGAGGTGCAGCCCCGGCACTAACTGTCCCCTGTCCCCTCTCCCGCAGACGCTGCAGGAGCAGCAGGCAGCCCGGGCGCGGAGCCTGGCCGAGCTGAGCCGCTGGCTGTGCCAGGCGGAGGACACGCTGGCAGAGCAGCAGCGGGCAGCCAGCGAAGGGGACCTGTCCGCCTTGCAGCAGCGGCAGAGCGACGTGAAGGTCAGGGCTTTCAAATGTAGCTGGAGAAGAGGCTTGGGGGGGACCTTCTCCCTCTCTCCAGGGAGCTGGGAGTCGGGCTCTTCTCCTGGGCAAACAGTGCCAGCATGAGAGGACAGGGCCCAAAGTGGCCAGGGGAGGGTTAGGTTGGATGTTTGGAAGCTCTTCCTCACAGAAAGGGGGATCAGGGCCTGGACTGGACTGCCCCAGGGAGTCCCCATCCCTGGAGGCGTTGAAGGGCAGCCTGGCCGTGGCCCTGAGTGCCCTGGGGTGGGTAACGTTAGGTCCTGGGCTGGGCTGGCTGAGCTCAGGGGGCTTTTCCAGTCTCAGTCATGCTGTGGTTCCAGGAGCTGCAGAGGAACATGCACACCCGAGCCGCCTCCTTCGCCAGCGTCCTCAAGAGCACCGAGGAGTTTCTGGAGGAGAACAGGGCGAAGATGGAGCCCGGGGAGCTGGCAGCGCTGCAGGAGGAGCTCCAGCGTGCGAAGGAGCAGTACCGGTCCCTGCAGGAGAGGACAGAGGTGGCCCAGAAGGAGCTGGAGAGCGCTGTGACCGCGGCACTGCAGCAGGAGACTGAGAAGGTGACGTGCAAGGAGCTGTAGCCTGAGGTCCAGGTGGTGCAGACCGCTTTGGGGTCCCAGTGCAGAGAAATTCCCTGCTGCTCTGCATCCCTGGGTGAGGTCAGACACCGGTGCTGCATCCCCTTCAGAGCTGCCACCACAGATGAGCTGGTTGGGCAGGAAGTGGGGAGCAGGAGGTGCTTTGCTCTGCCCTGTATTGGGGTGGGGTGAGCAGCGGGCACCTCCACACGCCGCTGGGGAAGGTGTCTGTGGAACCACAGCCCTTCGTGGTGGAGGCCTTGGGTTGCTTCGGGGTGAGAAACGCATCACAGCAGAGAGGCTGAGTTGGTTCACAGCTTCTTCACACCTTCCCCCTCCAGCGAGTGGGTCGGAGGTCCGTGAGCCTCTCAGGCTGTAGAAATCCCTCGGGGTTTTCCCTCGAGCCGGTCGGTGTCTCCCCGTGCAGAACCAGGGTCCTTATCTGGAGCCTTTGTGCTTTCAGGTGAGAGCTGCCCAAGAGCTGGAGGAGAGCAGCAAGAAGATCGACTCCCTTTTGAGCTGGGTGGCATCCCTGGAGCACGGGGGAGCCCTCCCAGCGTACAGACCGCACCCCATCGAGCGAGCGCCAGCGGCAGGCACCGAGGACGTCCCCGACAGCCACGCCGCGGGAGCAGACAGCGCTGCTGAGAGCCTGGATGAGGAGTACGAGAGCCTGAAGGTCAGCATCCACACCTTGTCCCTCTCAGAGCTCACCCTGCCTCTGCCTGCTGGAGCAGCTGGGAGCAGGACGGGGCGTTGGATGGGTCTGGCCTCCAAAACACATGTTGACGGTGGGAGACTTGAGAGGTGCCTGCGTTGGCCGGTGGGTGCTGGACACGGCACAGTCAGAGTCATGAGAGGAGGTGCCCACTGTGGTCAGAGAACCGATAGCTCTCCTGCCTGTGTCCCAGCCAGGGCTGGGCAGGGGAACAGCTGTAGGGGGGTGCAGGGGCTCAGTACGTGGGTGCTGCTGAGCAGAGACCCTCCGTCACAAGCACGACCGTTGCTCTTTCAGGCCCAGCACCAGGAGCTGCTGTCCCAGCAGCAGGACGTCATCCTGGCCACGCAGTCAGCTCAGGCTTTCCTGGACAAGCACGGCCACAGCCTGGCCGGGGAGGAGCGGGACCGGCTGCAGGGCCGGCTGGCAGAGCTCAAGGGCCAGTACGCAGCTTCCCTGTCCCGCTCGGACGCGCGGCTGAAGCGGGTGCAGGTGCTGCGGGACGAGCTGCACAAGTTCCTGCGCGACCACGGGGAGTTCCAGGCTTGGCTGCAGCAAGCGGAGCAGGACCTGGAGGGGATGCACAAGGGGGGCAGCGACCCCACGGCTCTGCGACAGCTGCTCCGGCGCCAGGGGAGCTTCTCAGAAGACGTCATCTCCCACAAGGGCGACCTGCGCTTCGTCACCATGTCAGGCCAGAAGGTGCTGGATGTGGAGGCAGCCGCGGGGGACGCGGGCTCCCGGGCGCCGGCAGCCGCGAGCCTGGTCAGGAGGAAGCTGGAGGATGCCACGCAGCGGTACACCGCGCTGCACTCCCAGGTAGGGGAGGGCTCTGCAGGGCTGCCAGCTGAACCCTGGGGGCTGTTTAACCCCAGGGACCAGTAGAGGCTGGGGACTGACCTGTTGGAGAGTAGGTTAGGAGAAAGGGACCTGGGGGTCCTGGTGGCCAGCAGGATGACCATGAGCCAGCAGTGTGCTCTTGTGGCCAAGAGGGCCAACAGCATCCTGGGGTGGATTAGAAGGGGGTGGTTAGCAGAGCAAGAGAGGTTCTTCTCCCCCTCTACTCTGCCCTGGTGAGACCACACCTGGAGTGTTGTGTCCAGTTGTGGGCCCCTCAGTTCAAGAGGGATGTGGAGCTGCTGGAGGGAGTCCAGTGTAGGGCAATGAGGGTGATGAAGGATGTGGAGCACCTCCCTGCTGAGGAGAGGCTGAGGGAGCTGGGGCTCTTTACCTTGGAGAAGAGGAGACTGAGGGGTGACCTCATGAATGTCTATAAATATGTGAGGGTGGGTGTCAGGAGGATGGAGCCAGGCTCTTCTCAGTGTCATCTAGTGATAGGACAAGGGGCAGTGGATGTGAGCTGGAACATAGAAGGTTCCACATCAACCTGAGAAGGACCTTCTTCCCGGTGAGGGTGACAGAGCCCTGGAACAGGCTGTCCAGGGAAGGTTGTGGAGTCTGCTTCTCTGGAGACATTTAAGACCCACCTGGATGTGTTCCTGTGTGACTTGGTCTAGGTGATCCTGCTGT
Organism: Rhinopomastus cyanomelas; assembly: GCA_013400115.1. Classification (NCBI taxonomy): domain Eukaryota; kingdom Metazoa; phylum Chordata; class Aves; order Bucerotiformes; family Rhinopomastidae; genus Rhinopomastus; species Rhinopomastus cyanomelas. The sequence goes on from VXBP01004874.1 coordinate 166,380, forward strand.
GTCAGGGGGGTTGGACCAGACGATCTGTTGAGGTCCCTTCCAATCCCTAATGATTCTGTGATGTTTCTCAGTGTCCAAGGGCAAGCTGAATGGGGCTCTGGGCTGGTGAGAGGTGTCGCTGCCCCATGGCAGGGGGTTGGCAGTGGGTGAGCTCTGACCTCCTTTCCTACCCAGACCAGTCTCTGATCCTCACTGAGGATCCCCAGCAGTTTACAGCTCTCCCACAGCAGCCTCCTGGTGCCAGAGATGATTTTTGCTCCAGAGAGGTCCACCTCATCCTTCTGAAGAGCATCTGCTGGGTTTGGCTCGGGCAGGTGGGATCCAGCAGCCCCAGTGCGGCGCTGGTTTTCCATCCTGGGGTTCTGTGGTGGTAGGACAAGGGTTAGTCCTCCCCAGGGCTGTGTTACCACAGGAGACCAGGCTGAAGGGGATCATCAAGTCCAACCTGCTAAATTAAACACCTTCTGTCTTGGTGCTGCTCTGCACGTCCCCTCCTCTGACTCCTTTAACACAAACAGCAGGATCAGGGGGGTCTCATAGGGTCCTGCTGCATTTTCTATGGGTGTCCAGGGTGCTCTGACCTTCCCTGCACCCTCCCCTTACGTCTCGTTGCTCCTGTGCAGTGCACCAAGCTCGGCTCCCACCTGGGCACCTTGCTGGACCACTACCAGCACTTCCAGGAGGTGACAGAGTCTCTCAGGACGTGGCTGCAGGAGAGTGAAGCTGCTGTGGGGAAGCTGCTCTCCGAGACGGTGTCTTCGGATCCCGCTGTTCTGCAGCAGCAGCTCGCCAGCACCATGGTACTGAGCCCCGGGGTGATTCCCCCTTGGTTTTCTTAATTACCTCTGTAATTAAGTGGATAGGACCCCTCAGTGGGGTTTAAGCACGAGCCTGAGCATCCTGTGGATGCACGGAACCCCCTGGTGACTTCTTCTTGACTCCTGTCCAACAGCAGCTGCAGGGAGACTTCGCTGAGCATCAGGTACCGGTGGAGAAGCTCCAGAAAGCAGCTCGGTCGCTGCTGGAGATCCAAGGGGAACCGGCACCCGACCACGGGCGCATTCAGGAGACAACAGGTACAGAGCAGAGGAGCCTCCTGCGTTAGCGGGGATGGTTGGGGGGTGTGAACACAGCCCAGGGAGGGAGGAAAGGTGACATCTCCCACTTTTGGGGAAGCTTGAGCAAAGGAGGGCTCTGAGGTGAGAGTCTGGGCTCAGAGATTCATCAGCACCAGTAGCTAGCAGGAGCCAGAGGTGCTGTCTGAGCAGTGGGGAAGCTCTTTGCCTCTGATCCTCTGCAGATGCCATCGTGAGCCGCTTCCAGAGCCTCTCCCAGCAGATGGCCGAGCGCTCGGACCTGCTGCAGAAGTCCATCGCCCAGTCGCAGAGCGTCCAGGAGAGCCTGGAGAGCCTCCTCCAGTCGGTGGCTGAGATTGAGAAGAACCTGGAGAAGGAGCAGCCAGCAGCACTCTCCTCCACCTCCATCCAGGACTCGCTGGCCACGAGCGTGGTAAGGCTGGTCCCTGGGCTCCCCCACCTCAGACACATCTGTCTGCAGGTTCTCAGGGCAGGGGGTGTCTGGGATTTGTTCCACTGCTCTGAAAGTCCTCACAGCTACCTGAGAGGAGGGTGTAGAGCTGGGGGTCAGTCTCTTCTCCCAGTCACCAGCCATAGGACAAGAGGAAACAGCCTCAGGTTGGGCCAGGGGAGGGTGAGGTTGGCCATCAGGAGAAATCTCTTCCCTCACTGAGTGATCAGGGGGTGGGAACAGACTGCCCAGGGAGGGGGGGAGTCACCGTCCCTGGAGGGGTTCAAACACCCAGTAGCTGTGGCCCTGGGGAGCAGCGTTGAGTGGGCAGCCTGGGGTTGGGGTGATGGTTGGACCGGATGAGCTGGGAGGTCTTCTCCAGCCTCAGTGATTCTACAAAGAACCCTTGAAGGGGTGTGAGCAGACCCTTTGCCCAGTTGCTTTAGGCCTTTAGGGGGGACAGCTGTGTTGGAAGTCTCTTTCCCTCGTTACTAACAAGGCACAAGGGTTGGGGATGAGAAAGCAGGGACAGGCAGAGCAGCTTGAGGAGATCAGAAAGGAGAGCTGGGATAGGAAGTGGTCCTTGCTAGACCCTGGTTGTCTCCAAGCTTGTGCTGCTGTTCCCCAAGAGCCTCCTTGCACCAGCAGAGCCTTCCTGACATCCTGCCTGTGTGTTCTCACTGCAGAAGCTGAAGCAGGACATCGCCAGGCAGAAGAGCTGCCTGGAGGCCACCCGTGAGATGGTGACGAAGTTCATGGAGGCAGCAGACAGCCCCACGGCCTGTGCCCTGCAGAGCAAGCTGGCAGAGGTGACGGAGCGCTTCGGCCAGCTGTGCCAGCGGCAGCAGCAGCGGGAGGACGCGCTGAAGGGGCTCCTGCCCAAGGTGGAGCAGTACGAGCAGCTCTGGGAGAAGCTGCAGCAGTTCACGGAGAGCAGAGCGCGGCTGTTGGCCTCTGGGAACCAGCCGGACCGCGACATCACTGGCTTCTCCCAGCACATCCAGGTGAGCTGCAGGGGGACAGGGCTGCCCAGGTCTCTGGGGCAGGGCTGGTTTGCAGTGGATTCTGCCCAGAGCAAACAGCCCACAGGCTGACGGGAGCCGGGGGAGCGTGGCCAGAGCGGCAGAGGCGGTGCCCAGCAGTGAGAGAGGGGAATGGCATCTCCCTGGAGCCAGGCTGGCTTTTGGAAGGGATTTCTAGCCAGGCTCTTGGGGGTCAGACCAAATATAGGCAGGTTTGACCAATTAAAGACTCCCCAGGGTTCATGCAGCCAGGGGGGGTTGCGGAGTCTCCTTCTCTGGAGATGTTTGAAACCCTCCTGGCCATGTTCCGTGTGACTGGATCTGGGGGATCCTGCTGTGGATGATCTTTCCAGGTCCCTTCCAACCCCTAATGTTCTGTGAGTCTGTGGAAATACCCCAGTGTTGGCAGTAGGTGCACAGCAGGATGTGAGGAAGCCCTCAGAGATGCCAGGGGTTGGGGTGGCTGGTCACAGCTGATGCATGGAATTCCTCCTGCTGGCTTCCTGCAAGTGTTCTGCTGGGGGGTGGTTTGTCCCCAGCCTCAGAAATGCTCGGAGCTGGCGTAAAACCAGACACTTGTGCTGGGGGAGGTTGCTTTGGCTCGGTCTGGGGCCCCCAGTTTCAAGCCTTACACCAGCACAGGGGAAGGTGGGACCCGCTCCTGCAGCTGCTTGAAGTATTTGCTGAGGCAGAGCTGCAGGAGCAGGTGGGGCTGGGCTGGGCCCATCCATCTGGTGCTGGTGCAGTTCGTGCTGCTGCCCGCAGAGGGTCTCTGCAGCTCTGCCCGAGCCTGCTGGTGGGAGCACGGGCAGCATCACCCTTTGCTCTTGGCAGGAGCTGAATTTGGAGATGAAGCAGCACCAGGAGGACCTGGCCACGCTGGAGCAGCTGGCAGCAGAGCTGAGCTCCTGCGGCTTCGCCCCCAGTGCCTCCCAGCAGCAGGAGAAGCTGCAGAGCCTGAAGAAAGACTTCCTGCAGCTGCAGAAGGTGGCCAGAGAGAGGTGAGTCCCGGGGGCCCGGCCACCTCCTTGGCTCACAGCAAGACCCCTGTTGAGCTCTTCTTTCCACGGCCAGGCAGGGGACACGCAAGCACTCTCTTCCTGCCTCCTCCTTCCCACACCAGGAGCTGTGAGGCAGCTCCAGCTGACGCTTTAAAAAAAGCCTTGGCTGGGGGCGTCGTGAAAAATTCCTGGTGCTGCAGGAGCTGCCGGTCCCGGCGCGTGGGCTGCCACAGCTCCATCCCAGAGCATCTCACCGGGCGGGAGCAGGGTGCTGGAGCAGGGCGCAGGAGCCTGCCCTGGGGGTGCTGTCCCCAGGGGGTGACAGAGCACAGAGACCCCCCTCAAACAGCAGATAAAGCTGCTGCTTGAGCAGGGTGGGAGGGACAGCTCACCCGTGTCCCTGGGGGAGCTGGGGTCTCACCTCGAGGCTGGACCTCCAGCTGAATGAAGGCAGGGATGGTGATGGGGAGGGGAAGCAGATGTGTCTTGTAATAACCCCAAAAGCTGCATCCAGCCAGCCCTGTGCAGGCTGCTGGCAGCTGCGGGTGGTGAGAATGAGCCAGAGGGACCCTGGGGCTGTCTTGTTCCTCCAGGGTGGACTGAATAGCTGGGAGCTGTGGCCAGGGAGGAGGGGCAGCCCAGCCTGCTCGCACCCCAGGCTGCAGCTGGCCGGGGTGACAGGCATGAATGAGCCCTGTCTTCCCCAAAGCTTCACTTCCCCCAGCACAAAGAGCTGCTACTGGGCCAGCACAGGTCAGCAGGGGTGGTTCCCATGCCCGTTGGCTACCATGGCAGTGCCACCAGCCGTGGCTCGGAGTGGGCTCTCCAAGCAAGGGGCCGCGCGCCCCTCTTTGGCCGGCACCGCGCGGCTGTTCCTAAGCAACGTCGAACGATCGCGATGAGGAGAAGGGCTCCCGGGGCCACAGCGGTGCCACATTCAGGGGGGTGATTGCCAGGCAGAGCACGAGCCCTGACTCTCCAAAGTCTTTTCACGCGCAGAGAAAAGGATGCGTCGTCCTGCCAGGAGCAACTGGACGGGTTTCGGAAGCTGGTCGGCGCCATGAGGAAGTGGCTGAGGGAGGCCGAAGGCAAAATGCCGCCTGCTGAGACCTCCCTGGGCACCCAGGAGCTGCAGCAGCACAGGCAGCAGGTCCAGGTGGGCAGAGGGAAGCTGGGACCAGCCTGGGAGAGCTGGTGTGGAAACGTCAGAACAAGGAATAAATCCCGGGGAGCAGAGTCTCGGGAGGTGTTTGATGATCTCAGGGGTCCTGGGTTGCTGCTGGGCTGCAGCCCCTGGTGCTTTTGCACCCAGTAGTCCATGACTTGTTGGAGAAGGGAGCCATGTGGAGGTCCTGTCGGGCACTGCTTGGGTCTCCTTCCCTCCCTGACCTGCTCTGGGCAGGATTTGGGAGCACGCGGAGTGTTTCCCCTTGCTAGACGTGGAGGGTGGCCTCCAGCCATGGGAGCCCCCGCTCCTCTCCAGCGCCGGGCTGTGCCAAGGGTTTGACTCGGAGGCAGAGCTGAGTCACCCGCAGCCCTCGCACCCCGCTGCGCGCCGGGAGCTGTGGGGACCCGACTCCTGTGAGTCTGGCTAGTGCAGAGAGGAGGAGGAGGAGGGAGGAGGTCCCCGAAGTGGTAGGAGGCAGAAGGTTTCCTTTGACAGACCCGCTGGGGAGGGAAGAGCTTTTCACTCTTTGTTTGGCCCCGACGAAGATAAATGCAGAGCCACCCACTTGCCCAGCGCCCTGCACTGCTTCCCTGGGTGCCACCCTGGGTGCCACATGTCCCAGTGCCACCCAGTCACCGCAGAGGCGACAGCCAGGGAGTGGGGAGGGCTGGTTGGGCCAGCGCAGCCTCCATTCCCACCCTTCTCCTTTTGCCCAGGATCTCCTAGAGGAATGGAAGGGGAAGGGGGCTCAGGTGGAGGAGATCGGCCGCAGAGGGACCCTCCTGGAGAACCTGATCGTGGAGATTACAGCCCCCGACACCCCATCCAAGGCGGGTGAGTGTCAGCCCGCTCTCCTGAGGATCCCTCCTTGCTCAGCCCTCTGTCTGCCCTCAGTGCTGCATCTTCCCTGAGCCTGCCCCAAGCAGAGAAGGGGGTTATTTCCCTGCTTTGGCTAAGCTTTGGAGGTCCAAGCACCACGGGGCTCAGCCCCACGGTCGAGCCACTGGGGCTCGTTGCGTTACCGCATCAGCCGAGCGCTCAGAGCCCTCCAGCCTGGCTTCAATTTACTGGAGCCTAACGAGCTCCGAGTTTCCCCTCCAGTGCTTGTTCTCATATCTGGCTGAAACTTAAGACTGTGGTATTTAGTCTCCTTCTTGGCTTCGTGTCTCTGAGGTAGTGAGATTATGTCTGGCTCGTTTGGAAACCGACTCAGCAATCCCTTCCAGCTCGTGAGTGCAAGTCCCTGGACTCTCCTGGTCGGTGGGAATGTCTGGGAATTCCCAGTCCTGGAGAGTTTCCTTGGGGTTAACCCCATCAGCAGTTTGGATGGTTCCACCTCGGAGGTGGGGAACCTCCCAGGAGGTCGAGGAAGAGGCTTGTTTGAGGGTCATCTGCGTGGGGTGACTCAAGCTGCAGCCACTTGCATCCAAGGGAGCTTTTGAATGTGTGTCAGAGAGAGGGAGACCCCCTGCTAATGGGGGTGATGAATTGCCCTTTGGTGGTGGCCGTGGTGGCCAGGGAGAGGACGTGGTCCCATCCTACATGGAGCCTCTTGGCAAAGGGAGCGTGGCTGTGCCCCAGGGTGGGTTTAAGTAGCCTCATCCCATAATGCAAAGAGATAATGGGGGAGTTAATCTCTTTGGGGGAGTTAATCCTTTCGGGGAAGGCATCCAGCAGCTTCACTCGATACCGGAGTTCACCAAAGCGTGTCCAGCCTGGGCGCTGGGAGAAGGTGCCCAGCTCCAGGCAGCTTCAGCTGCTCTGCTGTGGTGCAGCGAGGCAGGAGCAGCTCCAGGAACACGCTGGACTTGTGGGGTTGTGGGGAGGAGGATGGATCAAGGCGCTCAAGCAGACCCAGCGCCCCAGCTGGGGGGTTCCTCAGCGCCAGGCAGGGGGTCTGTGGACATGTGTGTGCTTGGTGGCCAGCGTGGTCCGTGTCCGGCGGGCCCTCTGGCGCTTGCCGTCTGCATTCCTAACGCACCTGTCTTGTCCCTCTGTCTGTCTCCATCCCCTGTGCTCAGGTGCCACACTGCCCGCGCCGGGAGGGTCTGCAGGCAGCGTGAACGGATTCCACACGTGCAAAGGTGAGCTCGGCGTCCCGGCCGCGCCGCGCCGTCTCCGCCGTGGCGTTTCTGTCTGTGCCTTCCCACCCGTGAGGCCGCAGAAGCCCCGCGTGACGCCGTCCGTGTCCCATCACACGTCAAATGAGCCTCGTGAAGCATCGGCTGAGCCCCGGCAGGGGACGGGCAGGCGGCGGTGGAGGGTGTAGGTCAGGCTGAAGGACAGAGGGGAGCGGCTCTGGGGAGCAGCAGCACCCTGACACCCCGCCGGGTGCTTGGAGGGCTGATGGATGGGGAGATCGATTCAAGTCGTGCGGTTAAATCCCTGGGCTCGAAGGGATGCTAGCAGCATCCAGCCCTTCAGCTTGAAGAGCAGTTTTAATTACTGCCCCTTCCCTGCTCTCAGTCTGCCGCTTCGACGAGATGAAAGGGCTCTGAGCTCTGGGTCAGATGCTCGAGCTCTGTATTAGCAGCGACAGGGCGAGAGGGGGGCTCAGCTCGCATCAGTCTCCCGAACACGACGGCATTTGCTCTGCGTGCAAACTGTCAGCCCGCATCCGCGGTGCCGCCGGAGCGGCCCCTCCGGCACCGGAGCGGCGGGTGACCTGCCGTCGCTCCGCAGACAGACAGCTCCGTGGCCTCCTGCTCCTCACGCTCGGCCACCTGCGGCTAGCTAGGCTAGCAGCGATAGTCCGGCTTAGGATGGGCAGCACGGGCGGTGATCCTCACCTCGGGCTGCTTCTTGGACGCAGATCTGACCGAGATCCAGTGCGATGTGTCGGACGTGACCCAGCAGTACCGGGGCCTCGGTGCGGCGCTGCGGGAGCGCCAGCAGCAGCTCTCTGCGCTGCTGGAGAAGATGCAGGAAGTGCAGGAGGAGGCCGGCGCGCTGCTCAGGTGGCTGGAGTCGAAGGAGCGGACGCTCTCCGAGCTGGACACCTCCTCCTCACCCACCAAGACCGAGACCATGAGAGCCCAGGCGGAGCACAACAAGGTAACTGCCCTGCCAGCGTGAAAACCGGGGCGTCCGAGTGCCTCCTCCCAGAGATGGGCTCTGCTGCAGCAGGACTGGAGGGGCTGCTTCAGGAGAGGGGTTAGGAGTTCCAGGGTGCAGGACATGAAGATCTTGAAGGGCTTTTCCGGCCTTGATGAGGAGCTGCTCTAGGTTGAAGAAGGCCGATGACATCCTGGGGGGCATCAGAAGGTGGTTGGTTAGTAGATCAAGAGAGGTTCTTCTCCTGCTCTGCTCAGCCCTGGGGAGACAGGACAAGGGGCAGTGGGTGTGAGCTGGAGCAGAGGAGGTTCCACATCAGTGTGAGAAGGACCTTCTTCCCAGTGAGGCTGACAGAGTCCTGGCAGGAGCTGCCCAGGGGGTTTGGGGAGTCTCCTTCTCTGGAGACGTTTCAAACCCACCTGGGCATGTTCCTGTATGACTGGATCTAGGGAACTGTGACAGGGGGATGGGACTGGCTGATCTTTCAGGTTCCTTCCAACCCCTGATGTTCTGTGATGCTGTGGAGGGCTTCCCCCAGAAGCTCTCTGGAGCAGGAGCCCACACACTGTGCTCCACCTCTTCCACTCTTCAACCTGCTGCTCAGGGGCAAAGGAGCTCATCTAGAGCCCTCAGTGCTCGGTCACTCCAGCCTCTCCTGGCAAGCAGTTCCCAGCCTCCCCCTGCTCCTGCAGCGAGGTCGGCTCATGGCAGTGCTAATAAAACCATCTCCCTGAAGCTCAAGGAACAGGGGTTGTCCCAAGTCCAGCTTGGAGCTGCTGCTTCGTTCCCACTCGGTGATTTCCCTCTGCTTTGCCCTGTGAAGTTCAAATGGTTCCCTTCCAGGCGTTTCTGGCCGAGCTGGAGCAGAACTCGGGGAAGATCCAGAAGGTAAAGGAAGGACTTTCTGGCTTGCTGGAGAAATACCCAGATTCTCCAGAAGCAGCGAACTGGAAGAGGATGCAGGAAGAGCTGAGTAAGTGCCTGCAGCATGCAGGGAGGTTTCTGTCTCGCGCTACAAGCTGATCGGGGTCGCGGGGCCGCTCCAGAGTCACAGCAGAGCACAGTCACCCCTAATTAGAACTCAGCCAGCAGAGAACTCCCCTCCGAGCTGTCTGGTGGACAAGGTGTTCCCGAGACGAGCGCTGGATGAGATCTCAGCCCTGGGTGCAGATTTACAGCCTCTCCTCCTGAACTGGCTTCTTTAAAGCTAGAAAAAAGGAAAGAGTCCCCAAAACATTCCCAACATGGGTTGATTATTTTGATTGAGGGCTGCACTGCTTGATGGAAACTCCTGGTCATTAGGAAGGCTCTCGTAGGTAATGAGGTGTTGACTAAACAAGCCCAGAGGTTCTCTCTTTTGAAGTGGCAGGAAGGTGCTGACTGGATGCTCCATCCAGGAGATGTGAATGTGCTGGAGCAGGACAGGGTGGGGACTGAGCTGTTGGAGAGCAGCGTAGGAGAAAGGGACCTCGGGGTGCTGGTGGCCAGCAGGGTGGCCAGGAGCCAGCAATGGGCCCTGTTGGCCAAGAAGGCCAAAGGCATCCTGGGGTGGATCAGAAGAGGGGTGGTTAGGAGATCAAGAGAGGTTCTTCTTCCTCTCTACTCTGCCCTGGTGAGACCACAGCTGGAGCCTTGTGTCCAGTTGTGGGTCCCTCAGTCCCAGAAGGACACGGAGCTGCTGGAGAGAGCCCAGTGCAGAGCCACAGGGATGATGGAGGGAGGGGAGCATCTCCCTGCTGAGGAGAGGCTGAGGGAGCTGGGGCTCTGGAGCTGGGAAAAAGGAGCCTGTGGGGTGACCCCATGGATGTTGTTCAAGATGTGAAGGGTGGGTGTGAGGAGGATGGAGCCAGGCTCTGCTCAGGGGCACCCAGTGACAGGACAAGGGGCAGCGGGTGTGAGCTGGGGCAGAGGAGGTTCCCCATCAGTGTGAGAAGGACCTTGTTGGCAGTGAGGGTGGCAGAGCCCTGGCAGGGGCTGCCCAGGGGGTTGTGGAGTCTCCTTCTCTGGAGACATTTCAGACCCACCTGGGCTGTTCCTGTGTGCCTGGATCTAGGGGATCCTGCTGTGAGAGTGGGATGGGACTGGACTGGCTGACCGTCCGAGGTCCCTTCCAGCCCCTGATGTTCTGTGGTGCTGTGTGGGGATTGCTTGACGTGAGAGTGGCCTCGCTGATCCGTTGGGGATGTGAGGTGGCTCAGCCAAGGCCAGCTCAGCTCAGGGCAGTCGTGACCAGAGCCCAGACACCCTACTTGCAAGATAGTTTTTCCCCGTGAGCTTCAAGCCCCTGTAGCTGGGTGACAGCTTGTTGGATGGAGAGTGACCAGAGCCCTGCTGGTCGTGTTGAGCAGCTGAGGAGGTTTTGCAGCAGGGGAAGCCACGGCAGGGGAGGGCTGGGCTGGTCGGGAGCACGGCCACCACCAACACAGCCGGGGCTTCAGATTGCAGGTGGGAGAGAGCCAGCCAGGCAACGGCCGCGCGGCAGCAGAAGCTGGAAGAGTCGGCCAACCAGCTGGCCAGTTTCCAGGCCGCCGAAGCCCAGCTGCGCCCTTGGCTGATGGAGAAGGAGCTGATGATGAGCGTGCTGGGACCCCTCTCCATCGACCCCAACATGCTGAACGCGCAGAAGCAGCAGGTCCAGGTGAGCTGGGAGCTCTGTGGGTGCCTCCACGGTGGGTTCAGGACATGCAGGGCGTGAGGTGGAAGACAGCTCTTGTAGCTGTGAGCGCTGTGCCGTGCGGGGAGCGTTGGGGGACCTCATGGCCCCTCTCCCAAGGCCCCCAAACCCTGCTGAGTGCAGACTCCTGCGAAGAACCTGAAACGGGTGCAGCACTGAGCTCCCTTCCCCACACTGGGCTGACTCATCAGTGAATCACTTGGCCCCTCTTGGAGGGTGAAATTGCTCTAAACAAGGCCCGTGCTGATGCTCTGCAGGACTGGCTAGTGCTGCCCTTCCCAGCCCTCCTGCTTTCAACCCCTGACACATCCCTAACCGGCCACACTGTAAACCAAACCACCCCAGTTAGCAGCACTCCTTTCCAGCTCATCTAACTGGTTTGTGTGACACTGTGGGGCAAGTGAAAGAGACAGCAAAGTCCTGGGTTCACAGACCCCTCCCAACTTTTTAAGCTGCGAGGTCTCAGGAGACGGTGGGCTTGCTGTCCCACCCCAGGGCTTGTTCCTTCTGACTCCTGGGCTGGCTAAAGCCCCCGGAGGTCTGGTTTGTTTTGACTGTGTGTACTTGGAGCTGTCAGGTTTATGCAAACATCTTGCTGTTATTTCTGTTCCAGTTTATGCTGAAGGAATTCGAAGCTCGCAGACAGCAGCACGAGCAGCTCAACCAGGCAGCTCAGAGCATCTTGACTGGCCCTGGAGATGTTTCTCCAGCCACCAGCCAGGTGCGGGACGAACTCCAAGGGGTTAATCAGAAGTGGTCCGAGCTGACAGAGCGTCTCAACTCCCGCTCCAGCCAAATCGACCAGGCCATAGTCAAGAGCACCCAGTACCAGGAGCTCCTCCAGGGCCTCTCTGAGAAGGTGAAGGCCGTTGGGCAGCGCCTGAGCAGCCAGTCTGCCGTCAGCACCCAGCCCGATGCCGTGAAGCAGCAGCTGGAGGAGACCAGTGAGATCCGCTCGGACCTGGAGCAGCTGGAAGAAGAGATCGCAGAGGCTCAGACCCTCTGTGACGACCTCTCTGTCCTGATTGGGGAGCAGTATCTCAAAGATGAGTTGAGGAAGCGTTTGGAGACGGTGGCGCTGCCTCTCAGGGGACTGGAGGACCTGGCAGGTGAGGCAGAGTGAAGTGGGCTGAGGTGGTGGGACTAGGGAACGGGGTCTGGCACTAGGGAACAGGCTTTAGTGGGCAGGCTTGATGGTTGGACTGGATGATCTTGGAGGTCTCTTCCAACCGTAACGGTTCAGTGGCTCTTGTTCACCCCAGCTTATTGCCAAAGGGCTCAGCCATCACTGGCTTGCTAAGAATGATGGGGAGAAGCCCCATTCATCACTTTGTAGGGGTCTCTCATGGGTGTTTACGTGGGGTGAGCACAGGAGAGGCCACACACCAGACATACCTGAACCTGGAGAATGAGTAGAGACCTTGAGTCACTCTGACGCAGCTCTTCAGGAGCCTGGCAGTGGTGGGGTGTGTGCTGTGCTTGGGAAAGGGAAGGGCTCCTCAGTTCAGAGCATGAAGAAGACCCAGTGGTCACCCTCTGACCTTGGGATGCCTCTTCTGGTCTCCGAGAAGAGGTCACCCTTTGATTTTGGGATGCCTCTTCTGGTCTCTGAGAAGGGGTCACCCTCTCACCTTGGGACGCCTCTTCTGGTCTCTGAGACCGTTTTGGGACCGACCAGGAGAGCTGAGCCTCGTGTGTTGGTGTTGGCTGGTGCCACCCGACAGATTTATGAGTCAGTGAGCAGAGAAGGGCTGGTGCTGCAGTGGAGAACTTCTTCCTGTTCATCAAAACACAGTTGGGGCATCCGAGCTGATTTGAGGTAATTGCTCTTTGCTTATTTGATTTGGGCGTCACTGTCGCCCTTCTAATCCCGTTTCCACTGCAGCCGACCGGATGAACCGACTGCAGACTGCGCTCGCGAGTTCCCGGCAGTTCCAGCACATGTTTGATGAGCTCAGGACCTGGCTGGACGACAAGCGGTGCCAGCAAGCCCGGAGCCAACCCATCTCGGCGAAACTGGACAGGCTGCAGAGCCAGCTTCACGAACAAGAAGAGTTCCAGAAGAGCCTCAACCAACACAGTGGCTCCTACGAGATGATCGTGGCCGAGGGGGAGTCCTTGCTGCTTTCTGTGCAGCCCGGGGAGGAGAAGACCACCCTGCAGAACCAGCTGGTCGGCCTCAAAACGCACTGGGAAGAGCTCAGCAGACAGGCTGCCGATAGACACGCGAGGCTCAAGGACTGCCTGCAGAAGGCTCAGAAGTACCAGCGGCACGCGGAGGACCTCCTGCCGTGGGTGGAGGACTGCAAGGCCAAGGTGTCGGAGCTGGAGGTGACTCTGGATCCAGTGCAGCTGGAGGCCACTCTTCTGAGGTCGAAGGCTCTGCTGAGCGACGTGGAGAAGCGCCGCTCATTGCTGGAGATGCTGAACAGCGCCGCCGACATCCTCATCGATGCCTCTCAGGTCGATGAGGATGACGTCCGGGACGAGAAGGCCGGCATCAATCAGGAGATGGATGCCATCACGGAGGAGCTGCAGGCCAAGACCGGCTCCATTGAAGAGATGTCCCAGAGGCTCAAGGAGTTTCAAGAGAACTTCAAGAACATTGAGAAGAAGCTGGAAGGGGCGAAGCACCAGCTGGAGATCTATGATGCTCTAGGGCCTCAAGCCTGCAGCAACAAGAACCTGGAGAAGCTCAGGGCGCAGCAGGAGGTGCTGCAGGCTCTGGAGCCACAAGTGGAGTATCTGCAAGACTTCACTCGGGGTCTAGTAGAAGACGCCCCCGATGGCTCTGACTGCTCCCAGCTCCTGAGCCAAGCTGAGGTGGCCCAGCAGGACTTTGCAGCTGTGAAGCAGAAAGTGAACGACTGCTGCACGCTGATGGAAGACAAGCTGGAGGGGATCGGCCAGTTCAGCGGCCGGGTCAGGGAGATGTTCTCCCAGCTGGCCGACCTGGACGACGAGCTGGACAGCATGGGCCCCATCGGGAGGGACTCGGACAGCCTGCGGTCCCAAGCGGAGGATGTCCGCGCGTTCCTGGGCAGACTGCAGCGGCTCAGGTCTGACGTCGACGCCTCCGCAGGGGACTGTAAGAAGATGCTGGAGGACGAGGGGAGCCCCGATTTGCTGGGGCTGAGGCGCGAGCTGGAGACGCTGAGCAAGCAGAGCGGCAAGCTGACGGAGAGGGGCCGGAGCCGCCAGGAGCAGGTGGAGACGACGCTCTCCCGCGTCGAGGACTTCTACAGCCGGCTGAAGGAGCTGACCCACATGACGACGGCGGCCGAGGAGAGCGAGGCGCTGCAGTGGGTGGTGGGCACGGAGGTGGAAGCCATCAACCAGCAGCTGGCAGACTTCAAGGTCAGTCTGGATGCTCTACCTCTTCTTAGGTGGTTTTTGGTGTTTGAGGGTCTCGTCTAGCGCTGTGGTCGTTCGTGTAGCACCTCTGGTCTTCAGGCTGTGCTGGGTTGGTTGAGTGTGGCTCTAACGTCAGCGGTTTTGGTGCTGTAGGAGATCCCTGCTCTGGAGGATGCGGGGTCAACTGCCGGCTTTGAGATCTGTGGGGAAAAAGCACAGAAAGGTCTTGGGGTCAGGAGGGAAAACCCTTTCCCCTTTGTGGTGACTGCTGGTGGTGAGCCAGCACCTCGTGGGCTCGTGGAGCTGCTTGTCACGTAGGTTTTGGGGGATGGAGGGATGGTTTTGAGTCCATCTCAGCTGTGAGTTGGCATCATGTGAGGATTTAATCCAGATTAGGTCATCGGGGGGACCTTATGGCGACCTCCCGGCCTCTGGAAGGGGCTGTCAGAGGCTGGGGAAGGCTGCTCCCAAGGGCAGGATCAGTGGTGATGGTTTGGAGCTGGAAAAGGGCAGAGTGAGGCTGGGCAGGAGGAGAAACTTACTGAGTCTGAGGGTGGGGGATCCCTGGAACAGGCTGCCCATCCCTGGAGCCACTGAAGGTCAGGCTGGCCGGGGCTCTGGGCAACCTGTTCAGGTGTCAGGTGGTCGCACTGGGTGCCCTCTGGATGTCCCTTCCAACCCAACACATTTGATGATTCTACGACCTTGCAGTTCTTTCCACCCAACCCATCACCACCTCCTCGTTGTCTACTTCAGCTGGACCACACTTTCCATCCATTTTGGGGTCCCTGGGTGCAAGTCAAGCCCCAGCTAAACCGTGGGGCAGGGGAATCAAACCACGGCCACCTTGTGCTGAGGGCTGCTGGTGTTTCCAGCAAAGAGCTGGTGGAGACCACCGAGTCCTGCATGAAATGTCATGAGAGGGAGAGCTAATGCTGCTCAGCACTTCTCTTGCTGTGACTCTTCTGCTCCTGAGGTGCTGGTTTCCTGGTGTTACTGGGGGCTGGGAGCGGGGAAGGTGTTTTCACAGTCATGTACTTTTCATCTCGTGGCTAATTGATCCCGTTCCACCGCTTCACAGCGCTGTGAAACCTGCGCCCGGGCCAGGCAGTTCTGCTTCGGGGGCTGTCTGGCCAAGTGCGAAGGAGATTGGCAGAAGGTCCCCTCCAGTACTGGGCCACTCACTCCAAGAAAGAGATTGAGGGGTTGGAGTGGGTCCAGAGGAGCAATGAGGCTGGAGTAGGGACTGGAGGGAAAGGCTGATGGGGAGATGCTGAGGGAGCTGGGGGTGTTGAGCCTGGAGGAGAGGAGATGCTGGGGGGACCTTCTCCCTGTCTCCAACTCCCCAAAGGAAGGTTGTAGTCAAGTGAGTGTCAGGCTCTTCTCCCAGGCAACCAGCACCAGGAGGAGAAGGCAGAGCCTGAAGCTGCCAGGGGAGGGTTATGTTGGATGTTAGGAAGCCCTTCCTCATGGAAAGGGTGGTCAGAGCCTGGACTGGACTGCCCAGGGCAGTGGGAGAGTCCCCATCCCTGGAGGTGTTGAAGGAGAACCTGTGTGGCCCTTCATGCCCTGGTGTGGCTGTTGGGCTGGTCTGGCTGAGCTCAGAGGGCTTCTCCAGCCTCACTGATTCCATCTGGGCTGAGGAACCTCCTGGGGGTCCTTGCCCATCGCTGTGGTTGGTGGTGGAGCTGATGTTAGGTCCTGGGCTGGCTGAGCTCAGAGGGCTTTTCCAGCCTCAACCACTCTGTGATCCTGTGAGCTGGGGACAGACTCCCAACTCATCTGGTAGTGTCGCTGTGTTGAGGAGCTTCTCCTGACCTCACTCTGTTGTTAAACCCCTGCGATCACTTGGGACAAAGACATCCCAACAGGAGCCTTCGGTCCTTAGAGCCAGTGAAACCTTTCTGCGGATCAAGGGATTATTCCTGGTGCAGCTTAACCCATCGTAGCCCTTCCAGATGCTCTGCATCTCCATGACCTTGACGTTGACCCTTTAAGACCGTGGTGACCTGGTCTGCACGAGCCAACGGTGCTTCAAGGCAGGGGACGTGTCCTCACCAGGCGTCATTTGTTGGCCACCGAGGCCACGCGGGGCGTTCGGGGTCTTGCTCGTGGAAGAATGTGCAGGAGGGCACAGGGTGGGGTTCCTTGGGTTGGCTTTGGTTTCTGAGACACCATCTCCACTTCACTCGAGATGCTCATGCTCGCTGTGTCCGGTGCAGCTGGGCGTGGCCAGGAGGACACTAGGGGGCCGGGGCTCTCCGGGAGCGGTCGCGGTCCAGAAGGCTCCAACGCAGGCAGATAGTCTGTCTTAAGGCGTTAATTTTCATGAACATCTGTGTTAATGATATGCAAATGAGGCATGGCCCCGGGGCTCCGGGCAAGCTGCCAACGAAGCCCTGACAAAGGTGGCCACTTCTGGACTCATTGTGTCCGGGCTTTAATCAAGAGGGTCTATTGAAGGCTCTGTCACCAGATGACTTTCCAAGCACCTTTTCCATGGAGCTTCCCATGTGTTTTCCCTTCCCTGGCTGCACCGAGGATGTGATGGTGGGGATGGCCACGCTGAGGATGTGATGGTGGGCATGGCCACGCCGAGGATGAGATGGTGGGGATAGCCACCCCAAGGATGTGATGGTGGGGATGGCGACGCCGAGGATGTGATGGTGGGGATGGCCACGCCGAGGATGTGATGGTGGGGATGGCCACGCTGAGGATGTGATGGTGGGCATGGCCACGCCGAGGATGAGATGGTGGGGATAGCCACCCCAAGGATGTGATGGTGGGGATGGCCACGCTGAGGATGTGATGGTGGGGATGGCCACGCCGAGGATGTGATGGTGGGGATGGCGACGCCGAGGATGTGATGGTGGGGATGGCTGCACCGAGGATGTGATGGTGGGGATGGCGACGCCGAGGATGTGATGGTGGGGATGGCTGCACCGAGGATGTAATGGTGGGGATGGCCACGCTGATGATGTGATGGTGGGGATGGCTGCACCAACAGGCTGAGCCTGCACCAGCTCCTACAGACAGTGGGAGCTGGGATGGGGAAGCAGAGTGGACCTGACCTTCAGGGGATGAGGGAAGCTCCCCCTTGGAGGGAACTGCCTGGGAGCACCATGTTCATAGAATCATTAGGGATTGGAAGGGACCTCCAAAGATCATCCAGTCCAATCCCCCTGCCACAGCAGGGTCACCTAGACCAAGTCATACAGTCAGTCAGGGTTAGAGGGGACCACAGGATCATCCAGTTCCAACATGTTGTTAGAAGAGTCTCAAAGGGGTCATCTAGTTGAGCTCCTGGTTTTATGTTGAGATCAGGTGTGACAGCAAAGCACTGCTGTGGTCTGGAGTGAGAGACAAGAGCAGGATCACAGAACATTAGGGGTAGGAAAGCATCTGGGAGGAGCGTTCATGCTGGGGCATTTCTTGTCATCCCCCTCCCTCTCTCTGCTGTCAGCTCAGGTTCCTCAAAGCTAACGCTGATGTTAAATTTTCATGACTGGTGTCAGGTGAGCTCCAGTCCAAATGCTCCTCAACAGCAGCTGGGGGGTTCTGCTCAGCAAGCAGCAGGATTCCCCAGGTGAGAGCCATGGAATCATCAAGGTTGGGGAAGATCTTCAAGGTCATCCAGTCCAACCTTCTGCCCTACAACCCCCAACCAGTAACCCAGCTCCTCAAACACCCTGGTTGCCCAGTTGTTGAACCCCTCCAGAGACGTGCCTCTGTCCACCCCACAGGCAGCCTGTTCCAAGGCCTCCCCACTCTTGCTGGGAAGATGTTTTCCCTCAGATCCAACCAGACCCTCCCCTGACACAACCCAACCCCGTTTCCTCTGTGGTCATGTGGAGACAGAGGGGCTTTAAGCAACCCTTCAGGTTGTGCTCAGCAGCCAGAAGGGATTTCTGTGGGTCTGGAGAATGTGACCCAACCAGAACCCAAAGGTCACCATCACGTAGGCACAGAATCATAGAGCATTTGGGGTTGGAGTGGACCTCTGGAGATCATCCAGTCCAACCCCCCTGCCAGAGCAGGATCCCCTAGGACAGGTCCCACAGGAACATCCAGGGAGGGTTTGAAAGTCTCCAGAGCAGGAGACTCCACAGCTTCCCTGGGCAGCCCGGGCCAGGGGCTCTGTCAGCTCCATCAAGAGGTTTCTCCTCACGTTGAGGTGAAACCTAGAGGGCTCAGAATGAGACTCACAAAGTGCTCTGGGTTGGAAAGGACCTTCAGAGGTCGCCCAGTCCCAGCGCAGGGACGGCTCCAGCGGGCTCAGGTTGCCCCCAGTCCAAGTCCTCACGGATGCAGCTGGTGACAGAGTCTTGTGGGGATTCCTCAGCGCGCGGCCGGACCCCCGTGGCCTCGCCGAGCCCCTCCCGGTGCCGGCAGCCCCCGTTGTCACCGCAGCTGCGCTGCACCCCACGGCTGCTGGCGGCGTTGGGGCACGGCCGAGGAATGCCGGCGAGCCAGGACCCGCCGCAGCTGGCACCCAGCACCTCGCCCTGCGCCGGTCGTCAAGCACCAGCCTTGCCCCAGCCCGCGGGTGGGGAACAGCAGGGGCTCTGCTGCGTCCAACCCTGGTGGGCGACGGCTTTGCCAGGGCAGGTTGTGGGGAGCAGGAGGGGTGGAGCAGGGCTTTGAGCTCCTACCTGGGGGGGTTGGGAAGGCTCTTTGAAAGCAGAGTTGCTCAGGGGGGCAAAGTCAGGCACCAGGGCAGGTTGTGGGGAGCAGGAGGGGTGGAGCAGGGCTTTGAGCTCCTACCTGGGGGGGTTGGGAAGGCTCTTTGAAAGCAGAGTTGCTCAGGGGGGCAAAGTCAGGCACCAGGGCAGGTTGTGGGGAGCAGGAGGGGTGGAGCAGGGCTTTGAGCTCCTACCTGGGGGGGTTGGGAAGGCTCTTTGAAAGCAGAGTTGCTCAGGGGGGCAAAGTCGGCACCGCTCCTTTAGGCTGATAAAGGTCGTCAGAGGATTGGAAGAGACTCGAAGGGGGCGTCTAGTTGAGCCCCTGGTGGATCAAGTGGACGTTGGAGATGATGCTGGAAGGAGGGGGAGGGAGCAACCCTAGGCAGCAGTAAGTGAAGCCGCCCTCTCATTTTATTTTAGAGCAGGTCAGGTCGGCCGGGGCTCGCGGAGCCTCCAGCACCCTCTTTGTCTGCTTCAGTAAAAATACCTGGGGGAGGAAAAGAAATCCCAGGAGGGGTGACGCAGGGAGTGAGTAAAGCCCCGACCGGCATTAGTCACCTCGGCGTTCACGGGCTGCTCTGCCTCATCCTGCGCCGGGGCCTCACCCCGGGTGAGAGGAGCAATTAGCCGGCGCTCGCTCGGTGGGATCCCGCGCGGCCCCTCGGCAGCAGGAGGACGTCGGGTTTGGCTGTTTATGACTCTGTTCCTTCTCTCAGCCCTGGGGCTGGGGGCCTGACTATTGCAAATGCTGCTGTGGCTAATGGCTGGGCGCCTCGTGCCCTGTGTCCCTGGGTTTGTCCCTGGGTTTATCCCTGGGTTTTTTGGGAGAAGGAGCTGCCGGTGGCACATGGGCATCATGGGCATCGCATCTGAGTGTCAGAGGACAAGGGGCAGCGGGTGTGAGCTGGGACACAGGAGGTTCCCCATCAATGGGAGAAGGACCTTGTTGGCAGTGAGGGTGACAGAGCCCTGGAAGGGGCTGCCCAGGGGGTTGTGGAGTCTCCTTCTCTGGAGACATTTCAAACCTGAGATGTTCCTGTGTGACCTGGTCTAGGTGATCCTGCTGTGGCAGAGGGTTGGACTGGATGGTCTTTCGAGGTCCCTTCCAGTCCCTAATGATTCTATGATCTTCTGAGGTCCCTTCCAACCCCTGATGACTCTATGATCTTCTGAGGTCCCTTCCAACCCCTAATGACTCTATGATCTTCCAAGGTCCCTTCCAGTCCCTGATGACTCTATGATCTTCCAAGGTCCCTTCCATCCCTAATGATTCTATGACCTTCCGAGGTCCCTTCTAGTCCCTAATGATCAGTGATGCTGCGATCCCCTGCTTGAGCCATTGTCACCACATGGGTGGCAGGGAGAGCTGTGGGATGGGGACTGCCGGGCACTGTGCGGTGTTTCACGGGCGTGACTTTGCAGAGGAGCTGAAATGGGTGGTTTCTTCCCAGAAATTTACCCTGTTAGTGTCTGGAGCCCTCGGTGGGCTGGGGACGAGCAATGGGCCTTGACTGCACAGGTGATGTTTTGAGGTCGTCCTTTGTCAGTTGCCTTTAGGAGAGGCCAAGGGGAAGAAGAAGACTTGAAGAGGGGAGATTTAGGATGGATATTAGGAACAAACCTGTGAGAGTGGGGAGATGCCAGAACAGGCTGCCCAGGGATGTTGTGGCTGCCCCATCCCAGGCAGTGTTGAAGGCCAGGTTGGCTGCGACCCTGAGGAACCTGCTCTAGCGAAGGTGTCTCTGCCTCTGCAGGGGGGGTTGGAACTGGATGATCTTGAAGGTCCCTTCCAGCCCCGGCCATCCTGTGATTCTATGATCACAAGGGGCTTTCCCAACCCAAATGATGATGTGGTTCTACCTCAGAGTGGGTTCTACTCCTGCTCCTGCTGCTGCCGAGCTGCTCTCCAGGATGGGCAGTGGAAAAACAGCATCTCAGGTGAAGGTGGATGGACCATCTCAGAGGGTGAACCAGGGAGCAGGAACAGCTCTGTGCGTGTGATGAGGTGTTGACGCTCAGAGCCGTGATTCCCCAGGAGCATCCGCTCCCAGGCGATGCCCCAACGCCCATCCCAACCCTCCAGGGAGGCGTTTTGGTCCCCCACACCCCATAACTGGGGGTGCATTGCTGGTGGGGGCTCCGGGGTGGGTGGGAAGAGGGGAAGTGGGTTTCTGGGGTGGGACACTCTGCCACTTGTTGTGCCCCAGCCCAGCAGAGGGTATTTTTAACCCTTCTGTGCCCCCGGAGGAATGCGTGCGGCTCCCGACAGTCGTCCAGTTGGGAGCAGCTGGGTGGGACTGGGCTGGGAGCGGGGACGGGCTGCACACCACGGTGTCTTCTCGTTGAACACTTTCCAGACCTACTTAAAGTATCTCTGGCTAGTATTTTCAGCATCAGCAACACAGGCAGAAATGCCTCCTCTGACAGCTGGTTAGCTGCCTTAAAGGCACCCTCTCCCCTGGGCACCGAACCTCGTTGGGATGAGTGGCCCGGGCAGAGCTGCAGAGCCTCGGTGGGGTTGGGCTAGTTGGGGGTAAACGTGTTTGCACAAGAGGCTCTTCAGCACAAGTGGCCCCCCGCAGCCTCGAGGGTCCTTGGAAGTGCCTCTTGCTGCAGAGGGAAGAGCAAAACGTGTCCTCAGAGCTCGTCCTCCTGCACGGGGAGTGTGGCCGGTTGAGTTGTGACCTTGTCTCGTCAGCAGCAGGCGGAGAGGCCCCAACACTTCTCCTTGAATTAAGCCAAGAGTTGCTGAGACCAACCAAATCACAGGGAGGCTTTTTTTCTCAGGTCTCCTTTCTTTGTCCATTGGCCAGTTGGGCTCTGATCGAACGGTCCCTTTCGGGAGCTGCCTGCGGTCACTGCTCCAAAGCCACCCGCGTTGGTGACCGTGTTGGCAGGTCTTGGTGGCCATAGGAATGTCCCCTCGCAGGAGCTCTCGTTAGCTGCTGGTGATGACACTTCCCAGTGTTTCCAGGAGGTACTAAAAATACCAGCTTTGCATAAGACCGGGAGAGCTGAGGATGTGAGGGAGGAGGAGATGGGAAGCTTTTTGTCTGCAAGGGCTGAGCAGAGGAGGGAGAAGAACCCGGTCCCCGCAGGACACGGCCGCGGAGGTGGGAATCCATGGGGAAGTGCATGGTGGAGCAACCACAGCGCTTTCCCACCACCCCCAGCATCCAGAGGAGTGACTGTGGCCGCTGGGTCTGGAGCAGACGGGGGGCTTCACTGGGGAAGGGGCTGGGATTAGTCACCGCAGTGTTTCAGGGACAGTCGCCAATTCTTCTGCTGAAGGAGTGGTTTAAAATGTCTCCCATCCAGAGGATTCTCTGGATGATAACACAGTTACCTCACTTCCTCCAGAGCCTCCGGAGCGCTTGATTAATCACCCCATCCCTCGGCTCTCCCTGCTGTCCCCAGTCCCCCTGCCACCGCGTGAGGAGCAGCTCCTCGGGTTTGCCATCTCCCAGGGGTGGGCAGCGGGGTGGCCTGCGGGCGCTGGGTCATGGGCAGCGTGGAACGGGATGGCCAGGGTGCCCCAGAGCAAAACCCAGCAGCCACGGAGAGGGAGGTGTAGGGAAACTAATTTAGGGAGGCTTGGGAGACTAATATATACCCCATATCCATGAGCTGCCCGGCAGGGAACGGTGCAGCTCCTGCACCCTCAGAGAGATGAGTTAACACGGAGAACCGCGGCTCTCGCTGCCATCAGGACGTCCCCGGGCTGCAGGAGGTTCCACCAGGAGTTTGGTTTGGAACCTCTAGCTCAAAGTTTGCCTGGCGGAGGCGTTCGACCCCCCCATGGAGCCAACTGAGGTTTCCTCCCACAGCCGTGCGGAGGAGAATCCCAAATTAACAGGCTACAGGTTGCAGATCGCTGGCTGAAAGGCATCCTGGCTCCCAGAGCGCCTCTGAGCAGGGGGACCGCGCCGTGCTGGAGGCTGGAGGTCAAGTGGGTTTGGAGGAAGAAGCCAAAGGGATGAAGGAGCACCCAGCCCTGCAGCAGTAGGAGGGGACCAGCCGGGGGGCTCTCGGCTGGCTGGAACGGGGTGGGAGCTCAGACGTGGCCCACGCGGCGCCAGCAGCCGTAATCGCCACGGTCTGGCTGAAGGAACCCGTCTAGGAGAGCGACGGCGCTGAAAGAGGGGTGAAGGAACCCCTCTGACCTTCCGAGAAGTGCAGCAGAGGCTTTAGGAGCCGTCAGCCCTCCCGTCCAGATCCCAGTGAGACCTGGAAGGCGGTTTCGAAGGCGACTTTTGGGGGTGTGTGGTTTGGCTCCGTGCTCGCAGCGCCTAGGGGAGGCTGGCACCCGCCCCGATTCCCTCCGTCGGGCTGGAGGCTCTCGGGGTTCATCCCCTCTGCCTCGCTGGGACACAGCCCTGCTCGTGCAAACATGGAACTCACTCGTGCGAGGGTGTTTGCACGGGTTGGGGGGCACTGGGAGACACTAGAGGTTCACAGGGAGATACTGGGGGACACTGGGAGACACTAGGGCCAACTGGAACATTCTTGTGCAAGGGTGTTTGCATGAGTGGATGATGTTTGCATGATGGGGGGGCGCTGGGAGATACTGGGGGTGCGCCCAGCAGTCCTTCCTGCCACCTCTAGCTTGGTGACCCTCACTGAGTCAAACATGGGGGACACAGTGACCCTCGTGGAGCTGGGATGTGCAGGGTCAGAGCTCAGGAGGACCACTGGGCAAGTGGGTGCTGCACTGCCCAGGGCAGGAGGCCACCTGGAATGGAAGTTACAGAAGCTCTGAGGACAAAGCAGCCCTCGATGCTGCACCCTGGGCTCATTAGCCACACGCCCAGTGGACAGGTCGAGCTGCCTCTGGGGCTCTGGCTCATCCCGTAAGGCAGGTCCCTCACTTCCAGCCGCTGAGATGCAGTAAAAGGAAGCTAAAAATACCCTGGCTCCCAAAGAGTGCCTTCCCGTGTAAACAGCGGCGGCAGGATGGACCGCAGGCGTCAACGGGGTGACATCACCCCGTGACGGGGAGCGCACGTGGCCCCGTGCACCGGGGCTGCTGGCCATATGAGGAGAGCTTGGCAACCTGCAGGCCCGGAAGGCAAGTGGAGATGTTCCTACTTGGAGCAAGTCTGGAGAAGAGCAGGCTCTAGGGGGACCTTCTGGCAGCTTCCAGTACCTCAGGGGGCTGCAGGAAAGCTGGAGAGGGGCTTTTCCTGGGGGACTGTGCTGGTGGGACAAGGGCGGGTGGGTTCAAGCTAGAAGATGGGAGGTTTAGGTTAGATCTGAGGAGGATCTGGGGGTTCCTGCTGTGGCAGTGGGATTGGACTGGATGGTCTTCTGAGGTCCCTTCCAGTCCCTAGTGTTCTGTGATTCTGTGAAATCCCCCCTGTGAGGGTGCTGAGGCCCTGGAACAGGTTGCTCAGAGGGGAGTCATGGCTGCTCCATCATCCCTGGCAGTGCCCAAGGCCAGGGTGGATGGGGCTGTGGGCAACCTGGTCTGGTGAGAGGTGTCACTGCCCCATGGCAGGGGGTTGGCACTGGGTGGGCACTGGGCTCCCTCCCAGTCTGTGATTCTGTAAAACAATTTTGGGCGTGTTTCAGCTGAGGGTCTTCATCTGCAGGACGTGGCTGTCGGGTGGTCCGGGTTGGGTGAGAGCCCACGGCAAGCTGGCTGCTGGGGCAAGGGCATCCTGGTGCCCAGCGCCTCACCCACAGCCAGCACCCCCAGCGTGGGTTTGGCCGAAACGGGGCAGGAGGTTTGGTGACCAAACAAGCCACATGAGAGGTCCTGCTGGTCCGCTCTGCCCAGTGCCACCGGTCTGGTGAGCCGTGACATGAGCAGTCACTCTCCTGAGCTCGGGGCTGCAGTTCTGAAGCTCCATCAGGGGTTTATTTGAGATCTGGGACCCCCTCAGCAACCCCCAGAAGGACCTTCTCATCCTGCCCCATCCTTTCCAAAGCCCTGAGCTGACAATTCCCTTTGGCTTCCATCGCTGAGGGCTGGCACTTGGTGGCTTCAAGCCACCACTTGGGGAACCTGCAAGAGCTGCGGTCGGGATCGCGAGGGCCGGCGCAGCAGGTTTTTCATTGGCTTGAGTTCTCGGCGACTGTTCCCCTCATGGTTTGAGGAGTCGGGGGGATGTGTTGGAGGAAGAGTTGGCTGCCCGCTGGCACGTGACTCGGTGAGGAAATGGGAAAAGAATTTCTGGCTGTGAAACGGCAGCTCCAGTCGAGAGAGAGATTGAGAGAGAGAGAGAGAGAGATCGTTCCTTCTTCGAAGTGGAACAAAAAAGCCTCCGCGCCCCAGCCCCGGATGCCTGGGATTCCTGGCGGAGGGGCCCCCGGAGCGGTAACGGTCCTGCTTCTGCTCCGTCAGCTCCCGGCCAAGGTGGTAGCGGGGAGCCGGGGGTGGCTCAGCCGGAGCACTGGCACAGCCCAGCCCTGTTGTTTCAGCTGCTCCGGATTAATAGCCAGGACCCAGAGTTGGCAGCAGCCTGCGCGTCCCCCCCACAGCGATGGGCTTTGGGATGCTCTTGGGAGCCTTGGCAGAGGAGGCTGCAGGGCCAGTCCTGCCCAACCATCCGTCTAGGAGGATTGGAGGATGAGGAGGGGACAACCAGAGATGGGCAAAGGGGATGTAGAGGGGCTGCTGGGGCACCCCATCATGTGATGTAGGACCGGGGGAGAGCTGCTCGTGCACCCCTCCCCATAGGCCACTCTTCTCCTTGGTCATATTTCAACATGGAAATAGGAAAAGGAGTTTCCAAAGATCTCCCCCATGTGCAGCCAGCCCCTCATCAGCGCTTTGGGACGTTGCTCCTCCACATCCCAGAACCTTCCCCGCTGCTCCACATCCCACAGCCTTCCCCTTCCACTCTCCTCCACATCCCACAACCTTCCCCTTCCACTCTCCTCCACATCCCACAACCTTCCCCTTCCACTCTCCTCCACATCCCACAACCTCCCCCTTCCACTCTCCTCCACATCCCACAACCTCCCCCTTCCACTCTCCTCCACATCCCACAACCTTCCCCTCCCACAGAACTGAACCTTCTGAGCCTTCCCTTTGCTTCCAAGAGCAGAAAACAGCCCTCTGAGGGGGGAATTGCGTGTGCACTGGGCACCAGGGGATGGTCCGAGGGCTTGGGGACAGGGATGTCCCAATCCCCCACTGCAGCCACACCAGGACCTTGGTCAAGCCCCGATGTCTTCAGAGGTTCTCGGGGCGCACGCCCCACACTTGGGTGTTTCAGCTGCCTGTATTTTCATCCTGACGCTGTCATTTTTATCCCGATGCTGTAACTCATCCCCGAAGCAGCAGCAGGCCGGGGGGTTGTTGCCTGGAGATATGAGGAGGCTGCTTGGAACCCTCCTTGGTTTCTCTTCCCAACTCGGTGACTTCCCCCAGCAGCACTGGGTGCGGGGTTGTGGAGGGGTGGCTTGAAGCTGCCGCCCCACACCAGCTGCTTTAGGGGTTCTCTGTCCCTCCAACCTGTGGGGTCTGGGTGACAAGAGAGAGTGATGGTGGTCAGGGTGTGAAAGTGGATGTTTTAGGACAAGGAGCTGGCAGAAGGTTGGAGAGGGGGGTTGTTGAGGTAGCGCTGCCTTCAGTCAGAGGTACTTTGGGGTGCAGGGGGTTTGGGTAGCGCTGCCTTCAGTCAGAGGTACTTTGGGGTGCAGGGGGTTTGGGAAGCGCTGCCTTCAGTCAGAGGTACTTTGGGGTGCAGGGGGTTTGGGAAGCGCTGCCTTCAGTCAGAGGTACTTTGGGGTGTGGGAAGGGGGGTGATTTAACAACTCGGCTCTTTGTGCAGAGGTTTGGGGGAGACAGA
>VXBP01004874.1:193240-239097 GCA_013400115.1 Rhinopomastus cyanomelas
GAGAACGAGGAGCAAAAAAAAAAAAGGAAAAAAAAAAAGAAAGAGGAAAAAAAAAACGCCCTCCTCCCCCCACTCCCACCTCCCTCCTCAGCTCAACCCAAGAGGAGCCTTCTTCCAGAACTCCAGGACACAAACCCCGAGCGACCCTTCGCATCAACCCGCTGGATTTATCTTTGGGACTCTCAGGGTGTTTCGGTGGTGGAGCAGAGCGGGGTGACCGGAGGCGCCAGTTCCGTGATGGGTTTTTTTGAGCCAGGAAAGCTCTTGAGTTTGCCCTGAACGAAGAACTTCCTGTGTTGAAACTTGTACGAATATCCGCCGACAAGCTCGGTTCAAACGAAAACACAGAGAGTCGCGGCGAGAGGCTAATTCGGAGCAGCTGGATTGAGCGCTGGGTGGAAAAATGCGCGGAGCCGCTGGCCGCCGCCGCTCGGGCTGCGATACGTGAGCGGCCGGGACAAGCGGTGCCTTTGTTATTAAAGAAGGACGGACCGGGATCCATCCGAGGGCTTCCAACTCTTTCCGCCAGTTGGGTCGCAGGCGGCGGTTGGGAATATTTGAATCGAAGCTGTCGCGTGTGGATTTGGGAGTATTTTTGTTTTGCTCACGGATGGGGTTTATTTCGGGCGGTCGGAGGGATGAGATGGGTTGTTTTGCTGCTCGGGACGACCGCTCGGGTTGCTGAGCCGGCACGGTGCTGCCGGAGCACCCTCCCATCCCCGTAAGCGTCGCTGCTTTGGGTTCGGAGTCTGCCGCGGCAGGTTTGGGACCTGCTGGCCGTGTGATGCTTCCTGCCGTGGCAGGCGAAAGGTTGCCGGGGCGGTTTTGCCGGCCGTAAGGACGAGAGCATGGGCAAACCACTGAGCCGGCCGGACTGTTTACGGCAGAACCGCACTTGCCTGGGGAAGGGCGAGGAGGAGGATGGTTATATAGAGGACTGCTACGTGCCCCAGAGGTCCATCTACGACACGATGCGGATTAACGAGCAAATCGATCAGGGATCAAAGCTCAACCAGCTTTCCAAGAGCACCCTCGGCAAGGGGGACAGCAGCACCATCTCCAGCAACGGCACTCTGGGAGCTTCCAACGTCTTCGAGTCCAGGGCACCAGAGGCTAAGAAGTTGGACGAACGAGTCATCTTCGACGCGCTGAAGCTCAGCAGCGATGTCTCGAAACCGGCGCCGGCTCCACCGAGGAGACGACCGAACCCCGAGCGGAAGGAGAATGTCAACCGGCGGTCGTGGAAGTCCTTCATGCCGCCGAACTTCACCGAATTTGCAGAGAGGATGGGGGCTTCGCTGAGCGAGGTGTCGGAAGCAGGTGCCTCCAACTCTTCCCTGCGGGATAAGCGGGAGTCGAGCGCCGTTCTCGCCGCGTGCCCGGGCCAGTCTGACTCTGGTGAGCCCATGTCCGAGTCCCTCACCTTGGAGCACGTCTCCAAGTCATCTGGCACGGCCGAGGCTCTGGGAGCCTCAGATGGCTACAGCGGTCTCAGGGATGAGCACCAGGCCCTGCTGAACGCAGGTGACGGTCGCGGTCGTGCTGGGGACCTGGCCAGGGCTCGCCGGCTTCCCAGTGCCACCTGGCCACGAGCCAGGAAGAATTTAATCAAGGGGAATTTCAACGATGGGCGCCAGGAGACCCTGGAGGCCTCCGAGTCGGACTGTACAGTGGAGAACGTCAACCTCTCTCCGTGCCTTAGCGAAGAGCTGCTGGATGTGGGACTGGATATTCTCATCACCTCCAATCTCAGGGAGAAAACAGAGTCTGAGCTGAGATTTGAGGAGGACGAGCGCTGGGTGATGATGGAGGAGTGGGAGGCGGCGACGCTGTCAGAGAGAGGAAAGGCTGTTCTGGTGGCAGAGGAGAAGAAGAGCTGTTGCTTGGCAGATATTTCTGAAGAAAGGGAACAATTTGCTGCTCCGGCAGACGGCTCTGCCCCCAGCCCGGGGACCTCTCGGTCCTGTGCGGCCCTGGGGGGTGCTGGCAGCCCTCTCCCTGGCAGCTCCTGCTGTACCGAGGACACTGCGGCGCAGTGCGAAGCCAAGGACTTGGTCCTGGGTTCCGAGCGCTCGGCCAGCCCTGTGGTCCCTGAGTTGTCCGACACAGACTCGGTGCAGATGTTCCTGGAGCTGGAAGAGCAGTGCCTGCACGAGGACGATGGGGCTGTCCCTGTCCACGTGGAGATTCGGGTCTCCCCAGTCGTCTCCGAGGGGCTGGACTCAGATCCAGCCAAGCTGGGCAGGACTGCAGTGGAAGCGTGTCAGCGTACGGCCCCTTTGGACATCAGCGCCTCCGACTCTGCCGTCGTGTCGGATCTGGAGGACTTTGACATCACCTGCAGCTCACAGGTGCTGAGCACCCTGGAGCCAGCGACAGAGCCCTTCTCGGAAAGGGACACCTCAGCTGTCACCCCAACGGACTCAGACGGAGGGGTCTCACCCAGCCTTGGGGCTGTGGTGGGGCTGGGCTCCCTCCAGCAGAGCTCTCTGACGCCAGCGGAGAGTGAATCTGACCTGCTGGTGGACCCAGAGCTCATGGACAGTTGTGTGGTGGCACTGCTGGTGGCTGGTGGGGTGTCATCTCCTGAGACAGGTACTTGTCTGGCTTCTAGCTTGGAGGGAGCTGGTTACCCCAGCGCTCCGGTGGGGTGGGGTGAAGATGATCAAGACTTGCTGGTCCCTGATGGTGAAGTATCGCAGCTTCCCGAGGAGCCCTGTCCTGACCGAGTGTCCCCTCGCCAGCTCCCAGCTCCTGACACTGTGGTGGAGGAGCTGGGGTCTCCCTTGCAGCAAGAGGCTGACGTTGAAGGGGTGGATCCATTTGGGACCCATCACCTTGTGCCTGAAAGGACCGAGCTCACCAGCTGGGGTGTCCCAGATCTGGGTTCTGAGGATGAAGCCACAGATTTGGGATCAGAGAGTGATGGAGCTGAGGGCCAGACTCCTCCAGCAGAAAGCAGGGATGTTCTCTGTGGTCCTCTGCTGCCTTTGTACACTGGCTCTGTATCAGAGCCAGGCCCTGAGCCTCCAGCAACAACCCCAGTGCCTGTTGGGGACCTCTCATGGGAAGGAGTTCCCCTGGACCAGGGCCTGGCTCTGGGAGAGGCTGAGAGGTCCCACTTGGAGGTGGCTGTGATGCTCGAGGAGGCTCCAGCAGCCATCTCACAGACAGAAGACCTGGGCTTGCTGTTTGCCTGCGGCTGGGAGGACCAGCCAGTGGTGCTGAGTGAGGGGGTCCCACGTGCTGCCAGCCCAGCTGCACCAGAAGAACTTCCCAGCACATCACCCATCGTGGGGCAGCCTGTTCCCGATACCATACCGTGGGATACTGGGGGGCTTCCTGCTCCAGCTGACCTACCAGTACCAAGGGATGCAGCTGCTGCAGAACCCCAGGCTCAGGAGCTTCCACCACCAGCCACCGGGGATCCCACTCTGGATGCTGAGGAGCTGTATGTCGAGTACCCACCTCCAGATGCCACCAGCACTGCTGTGCCCTTGGTGATGGAAGAGCTTCTCGATGCCCCACCGCCCTTTGCTGATGTGCCTGTTGCCGTTGTGCCACCACAAGCTGATGAGCCCCTCGTCTCCGGTGTCAGGGATCTCGGTGGCGACCCTGCACCGCTGGCACTGGGGGGTTTCGTCGTGTCTCTGGGGGATACAGATGACTTTGCCAACACGATTGTGCCCCCCAACCTGCAGCACCTACCCACCGAAGCGCCGGCTTTAGAGGACGACCCTGTTGCGAGAGCACCCGCAGCGGAGGTGGCGGCACGGGACGGTGCCTCCGTGCTACCGGGCACGGGACGTCCCCTCTACGCCTTCCCACCCCTCCTGCGGCGACCCACCACCCTAGAGCTGCCGGGAGCCCCCTTTGCTGCAGCACCCACCACACAAACCCTCCCCAGGGTGATGCTGAGAGGGATCCCCCGTTCCCCCAGTCTTGGGGGAGCCTCTTCCCTAGCACCCGAGGAGGGAGAGGAGCCCATGGGTGCAGAGGCGCCCTTCGCCACCGCTCTGCTGGCAGAAGGGCCTCCTGCCCTCCCAGATGGATTCGTTCCAGATAACGAGGTATTTGCTGCTCGGGCAGTCACAGACAGGGTTTTGGGGGCAGAAATCACTTCGTTTTATGCGTGAGGGGTGGGAGAGAGGGAGCTGGGAGCTCAGCCCCAGCCTGTGGCGTTTGAAACAGCCGTCGGTTGAGTCCAGCGTGAACTTGGCAGGCGGGAAGTTTTGTGGAGCAATTGTGGGGTCTTTAGGGGATGCAAAAGCCTCTGTCTCGCTGCTCGATGCCCTGAACTGTTGGCTTGAATGTATCTGGTTTATTGGTCACTCGGACAGAAATCACAGACTTGGGAAAAACCTCCTCCCCAAGTCCCGGCGGGGCGGTTCCCAGCTTTGAAGCAGGAAGTCTGATCCGAGGGGAGAATCTCATCAGACCAATTAAGCACAAATAATAATCATTCCCCTCCCTCGGCAGTGTCTGGGGGTCTCCAAGTGAGCACTGAGGTGCCAAGGCGCTCAAGCCACGCGGGACGGGGCTCCGAGGGGGTTTGTTTCACCCTGCTGGGTGCAGCCAGCGCTGGTTTCTCACCGTCTGCTTGAGCACTGAGGAGGCAGAAGTTAGTCAGCGCTGGAAGTCCCCACTCGGTAGCGATTACTCAGCCCCTGGGCTGTGCCCCCCGTTGGAGAGGTGCACGTGGAGCAGCTTGGGATTGGGGTCTGCGTGAGCCACGGGCTGGGAGAAGGAGCTTTTGGCTTCTTGCTGTGCTGCAGAATCCTCTGGTTTGGTGGCACTGGGACCTTGCTGGTGGGAGCCTGGTGGTAGGTGCAGCAGCTCTGGCTGTTAACCCCATGAATCTCCCAGCTCAAAGGTTCTTGAAGCTGGTGGTGGTGCCTTCCCAGCAAGGGGTTGGGCTCTGCGTGGTGGAAGCTGTGGGGTTAAGGAGTGCAGCCACCAAGCAGAAAGGCAGGAGATGCTTTGGGAAGAATTTCTGGGAGCGAAGGGGAAGAGGAGGACTGGTGGTGGTGGAGCAGATGTCCGTCTGCTGTCCATGATGTCTGTCCAGCCATTTCACCCAGGCAGGACACATCGATCCACACCTTCCCCTCCCCAACAAAGGCTGTTCCGCAAACATTTGTTTTGAGGCTGAGTCACAGGTTAATGAACTAAATCACCGGGATCCTTTATGAGCAGAGAAAAACAACTGGGTTGGACTTGCTGCTCGTTCCTCAGGCCATCGTGAGTCTCTGGAACCCCCCCGTGTCGCTCGTCGCTCTCTCGGGCCGCCCCAAAGCCCTGCAGTTTGTTTTTTGCAGCGTGGGGAAGGGTTGGGACCCAGCCCCGCATGCCAGGCTTATCAGGCTGATCCTTTTGTGGGTTTGGCTGCTCCAGCAAGCAGCTCCATATATAAACAGTAACTGGAGAAGCGGCTGGGGACTGGGGGATTTCATGGCACCGTTGCTTTGCTGGGCCTGGGGGGTGATTCTCCCCGGGCAAACGGCTCTGGGCAGCGTCTGCCAGCACATCCTTTGCTCGGTGTCCTGCAGCGATACCTCCCTGCCCTCGAGGTGCAGAGCCTCCCGAGGAAGAAGTGAGGGTCTCTTTGAAAATGGAGCAGAGAAAGTCAAGGCAGCCCCTCTTGCTTAGGCTGGAAACTCTGTGACGGGGGTTTGGGGGTGTTTGAACGGGTTTAGGGGTGTTTAAGGGTGTTTTTTGGATGCTTGATTGGGGTTTTTTGAGTGTTCAGGGATTCTTCTCAGAGTATCAGGAGGTTTTTGGGGTGCTTGAGGGCTCTTTTGAGAGCATCAGGAGGTTTTTGGGGTGCTTGAGGGCTCTTTTGAGAGCATCAGGAGGTTTTTGGGGTGTTTGAGGATTCTTCTGAGAATATTTTGGGGTATTTGAGGGCTCTTTTGAGAGCATCAGAAGGTTTTTGGAGTGTTTGACGGTTCTTCTGAGAGTATCAGGAGGTTTTTGGGGTGTTTCGGAGTTCTTCTGAGACTATCAGGAGGTTTTTGGGGTGTTTGGGGGTTCTTCTAAGAGTATCAGGAGGTTTTTGGGGTGTTTGAGGACTCTTGAGAGCATCAGTAGGTTTTTGGGTTGTTTTCAGGGTTCTTCTGAGAGTATCAGGAGGATTTTGAGGTGTTTGAGGGCTCTTTTGAGAGCATCCGAAGGTTTTGGGGGTGTTTGAGGGTTATTTTGAGTTTCCATGGCTGTTTGAGGGTGTTTTTGGGGTACTTGATGTGGTTTTGGGAGTGTGTGAGGGGGAGTTTTTTGTGTTTAGGGCTTTGTGGGGGTGTGTTTGGGGTCTTCTGCCTATTTCACGTTCCTTTGAAGGCAGAGTGATTCCAGGTCACCCACAAGCTGCTGCTCTGCTAGGAGAGATTCTGTACCGGAGCAGGGTTTTCTTGGTGCCATCCGTGTCTGTTCTGGGGCACATGAGGAGGAGGAAGCCTGTTGGAGACAGCAGGCAGTTGGCTGCGCTCCCCTCCGCTTTCCCAAGACAAGCCCTTACGACAGGGCTGAGGGCTCTGGTGCCGCGCAGCGCTGGGTGCAGGGTGACCTGTGCTCTGGATGGACTCTGGGACCGAGGGACCGCAGCCACCTCTGGAAGGACTCTGCTCCTTTTTAGAGGGGCTTGTGCAGTTTGCTGTGGGGATGCAGCAGGTTTATCCCTTGGGACCGCAGGAGAGGGACTGTGCAGTGGCTACGGCAGATCCCCAGCTCTGATAAAGGGCTCTTATCTCCCTGGGGGAAGCTGGATTTTCCCTGCTGCTCTCCTTACAATGGGGAGCTTCATTCACTCTCCTCCCCCTTCCCTATCCCTAAAAGAGCTTTTCCCCCACAGGATTCCCAGGCAGGACTGTGCCAAATAGCGCCGCGCGGTTAACGACCGGCACATTAATTGCCTGTTGCCTTTGTCTTTCGAAATCCAGCTCCCTCTCGGTGTCTCTAATTCCGTGGCTAACAAAACTCGGGTGAGGTCAGGTCCTCCCTGTTCTCAACAGCATCACTGTGAGAATCGCTCCGGGTTGTTCCCCAGGAGCGTTGTTTCCCAATCCAAGGGCAGATCAGAGCCAGGGCTCTCGTTTCTTCCCCGGTTTGCTCTCTCTCCACCTCGTTCTGGTGCGTGGATCTATCCACTGAAGAGCAGAGGTGGATGCACGGGGCTCCTGGGCTCCGGGTCAAGGCGAGGCGGTGGGTGGGGGGTTTCGACCAACTTGTACAGCGCTCATAGAATCGATGCAAGTAGCTGCTGCATCACCTCTGGAGCAGAGAGTCTGTTGTTTCTAGTGATTGATTGAGGGGCTGCAGGAGCAGCTCGCAGGTTATAAACACCTTTTCTCTCCCACCCTTCCCATCCCCAGCTCTTCCAGAAGGAGCAAGTGGATCCTCTCCAGCTAAAACTGCAGCAAGTCAATGGAGTTGGTCAAGGACTCATCCAAAGCGCCGGGAAAAACTGTGACGTCCAAGGGCTGGAACATGACATGGAAGAAATCAACACCCGCTGGAACACCCTCAACAAGAAGGTCAGAGCATGGGGAGGGGCTGTAACCGGTTCTGTTCAGCCCCACTGGGGTCTGGTGGAAGAGGAGGGTGGTGGGCAGGGAGCTGAGACTGCGGCGTCGATGTGTCGCCAGCCTGACTGTGCAATGGGCTTGTGTCTGCGGTGCAGGTGGCCCAAAGGGTTGCTCAGCTGCAAGAAGCCCTGTTGCGCTGCGGGAAGTTTCAGGATGCCCTGGAGCCTTTGCTGAGCTGGCTGGCGGACACCGAGGAGCTCATTTCCAACCAGAAACCTCCCTCTGCAGAGTACAAGGTGGTGAAAGCCCAGATCCAGGAGCAGAAGGTGAGCAAGCACAGGGTGATGGTTGTCTCCTTGGGAGGGAGAACTCTTCACAGCAAGAGGTGATTTTAGGGCTCCAGCCCTACGCGTTAAGGCGCAGCTGTGACATCCACAACCCTCTTCTTTCGTGGTGGATCTTCTGGTTCCCCACATCCCAACCCAAGAACTCAGGCAGCTCGTCTGCCCACGGTCTCTATCTCCATCATCTAACTCGCCGGCGTTGCTTGGTCCCACTGCCTCTTGAAGTCGGCTGCTGGTTTTGCTGGTCAGCCGTGTTTTTCCAGCCCTAAGTTTTGGGTTGTGCTGGTGAATTCTGCTGTGTCAGGAGCAGCTGGTGTGTTGCAGCTACCGGTCTGGGTGTTCGAACAAAACCAAAGGTACAGGCTGCTCGAAGAAGCGACCCGAAGGCGTTGCCAGTGCTCGCAGAGATAACAGCCCGGCCCGGCGCCTGCCCGCGCAGGCAGGCGGATGAAAGTTCAAGTGTGCTCGTGGTGAAACGTTTCAGAAGCGAGTTCTTATCGAGGCTTCGCCCGACGCACTCAAGACTTTGAAGAGGAAATATATTCAAAGTGAAAACCTTGATAAGTTTTTTGAGGTGGTGAGGAGGGCGATGGGGAAGCCTCTGGAAGCTTGTCTGGCGCAGAAGTGCTTTGAATCTCTTTTTATTCGTTTGCTTGGTACATTGGGTTAATGGTTGGGCTTGGTGATCTTGAAGGTCTTCTCCTACTGGAACACTTCACAGAATCCCAGAACATTAGGGACTGGAAGGGACTTCCAAAGATCATTGAATCCCATCCCCCTGCCACAGCAGGATCCCCTAGATCCAGTCACACAGGAACAGCCCAGGAGGGTTTGAAGTGTCTCCAGAGAAGGAGACTCCACAACCCCCTGGGCAGCCCCTGCCAGGGCTCTGGCACCCTCACTGCCAACAAGGTCCTTCTCACACTGATGGGGAACCTCCTCTGCTCCAGCTCACACCCGCTGCCCCTTGTCCTGTCACTGGGTGCCCCTGAGCAGAGCCTGGCTCCATCCTCCTCACACCCACCCTTCACATATTGATCAACATCTGTGGGGTCACCTCTGGGTCTCCTTTTCTTCAAGCTCCAGAGCCCCAGCTCCCTCAGCCTCTCCTCAGCAGGGAGATGCTCCCCTCCATCATCTCTGCGGCTCTGCGCTGGACTTTCTTCAGAGCCCTGCGTCCTTCTGGGACTGAGTGGCCCACAACTGGACACAACATTCCAGCTGTGGTCTCACCAGGGCAGAGCAGAGGGGGAGGAGAACCTCTCTCGCTCTACTAACCACTCTCTTTCGGATCCACCCCAGGATGCTGTTGGCCTTCTTGGCCCCCAGGGCCCATTGCTGGCTCCTGGTCTTCTTGCTGTCACTTCTGTGATTCTAGTCTAGAAAAGAATCTTTCAGTTGGAAGGGCTCTGCAATGATCCTCTCATCCAGCTGCCTGACCACTTCAGAGCTGACCACAAGTTAAAGCCTGTTACTAGATTATTTTAATGGTCTTTAACTGGTTTTGGTGGCAAAGGCTGCCCCACTGAGCTGGCTCTGCTCTCAGCCCCACGCTGATGCTGGTTTTCAGCCACAATTAGAGATTTGCTGTCTCTGAGGGCTCTCTGCTCATCCGATCTGGTAACTTCTGTCTTCCTTTGTCTCACTGCTGATGCTAAAGCTGCTCCAGCGACTCCTGGATGATCGCAAGGCCACCGTTGAGATGATCCAAGCAGAGGGCGGCAGGATCGCGCAGTCGGCCGAGCCCGCGGACCGGGAGAAGATTGTGGGCCAGTTGGAGAGCCTGGAGCGGCGCTGGGCAGGGCTGCTGGGCCGGGCAGCCGCCAGGTGAGGAGGGGCTGTGCCGGGGCCACCTCATCCGGCGATTCACGGAGCTTGGGGTTACGGCACGTGGGGAGCTGGCAGAGACTCCTCTGCAGATACATCCTGGAAACAGCTGGAAAACACGAGGAATCAAAGGCTGTTTGGGAGCCGAAGCTGATAGCGATGGTTTACAATGGCAGGGAAGAGCTCAGATTAAATAGATTCCCTGCAGGGGATGGATGTTATTTTTATTCCTTTTAAGTGTTAACATTTAAGCTTTAGCAGCAACATCCTGTTGACACCTTTTCTGCTGCCTGAATCTCGTTTATGAGGCGCTCGTTGCTCCAGAAGCTAATAGTTGAGGTTATAAAGCCACTTCTGAGGGCCAGGTTTGACCTCCCGGTGTTTTAATTCGCTGCCAGCTACATGGACTGTCCACCCAGGACTTGTACTGGTGCCAGGCTGTTGCTGAGCAGCAGCTCTGAAACGCACTGAGAGCTGGGCCACAAGCTGAGAAGGTCAGAGAGTCTTTGAGATGGTGATAGGAGTGGCAATGGGAGAGAAACAGGACAATGGGAGAAGAACAGGACAACAGGAAAACCTTTCTGCCACCATCTCAGTTGGGGGGTCAGCTGGGCCCTACAGGCACAATGGCAGGGAAAACCTTCTTGTGATGTCTCTCCTTGTTGGTTCTTGGCTTTGCCTTTGCAACTTGGCCCGAGACGCTGTCTCGCTCTGAACGGAGCTGCTTTGGTTCCCTCTTCCAAATACTCAAAGGAGCTTCTCATTCCTGCCTCTGTCCAGGAGCTGCTCCTTAGTGCTTTATTTCTCACTCTAGGCAGAAGCAGCTCGAGGACATCTTGGTCCTGGCCAAGCAATTCCACGAAACCACAGAGCCGGTGTCAGACTGGCTGTCAGTGACGGAGAAGAAACTGGCCAACTCGGAGCCCATCGGCACCCAGACTGCCAAAATCCAGCAGCAGATCAGTCGGCACAAGGTAGGGCTGGGCGCAGACAGGTGGTGCTGGTTGCTGTTGGGTCCCACTCATGGCTGTTTCTGCCACAGTGAGGGGTTTTTTTAAAATCATAGAATCATTAGGGATTGGAAGGAACCTCGAAAGATCATCTAGTGCAGTCCCCCTGCCACAGCAGGGTCACCTAGACACAAACGAGTTCTTCACCGTGAGAGTGGTGAAGGCCTGGAATGGGTTGCCCAGGGAGATGGTTGGGGCCCTATCCCTGGAGGTGTTTAAGGCCAGGCTGGATGGGGCTCTGGCCAGCCTGGTCTAGGATGGGGTGTCCCTGCCTGTGCTGGGGGATTTGGAACTGGATGATGGTTCCTTCATACCCTGAGTGATTCTGATTCCGTGGCTTCTCCAGTGAGGTGAGCCTGCTCTGGCAGGGGATTGGACTAGATGATCTTTTGGGGTCCCTTCCAATCCCTGATGATTCTATGATTCTGTGAGTACTTGAAGACTGCAAACCCACCAGCGTGGGGTTAAACCTGTCTTTGCACCTCGCAGCAGGTACCTCTGGCTCTGGATCGAAAACCCATCCCTCACGTTTCTTTAAAACCCTTTTTCTTTGGAAGCAGTTGTGCCCGTTCACGGGTGGGTTTTGTGTCTCCTTCGTCCTTTCAGTTGCCTCCATTGTTCGTTTCCACTCGTGTGTTTGTTGGGCCTTTCAGTTGATCCATTGTTTCACTCATGTTCCTTTTCTGTTGTCCATTTTATCCTCCCGCCATTCAGGCTCTAGAGGAAGAGATAGAGAGCCACGCGGCCGACGTGTCTCGGGCGCTCGCTGTCGGGCAGTCCCTCTCCTCCCTGAGCTGCGCCGCTGAGCGCAGGCTGCTGGCAGAGAAGCTTGACTCTCTGCAGAGCCGCTACGGCGAGGTCCGCGAGCGGTGCTGCCGGAAGGCAGCGCTGCTGGATCAGGCGCTCTCTAACGCCAGGCTCTTTGGGGAGGAGGAGGTAGAAGTGCTCAACTGGCTGGCTGAGGTCGAGGACAAGCTCGGCTCGGTATCCGTAAAGGATCACAAGCGGGACGTCCTGCAGAAGCAGCATGCCGACCAGCTGGTATTTTCCATTTTCTTCCATCTCCGTGGTGTTTGTTTTCCTGCCTTTGCTCTGGGTTTATTTTTGTTCCTGCTCTGACTTTCTCGTTGTGCGAAGCTGCTCTTCCGCCGCTGCTGCTGCTTCTCTTCAACAAGTGTAGAAGAGATTTCATCTCTTGCAAACAATAATTACTGGGGGGTGGGGGAGGAGAGGCTTCACACGCTTCCTTTGCTCCGTGAGTGATGGCTGAGCAAGCCTGGCCACCCCGTGCCTTTGGAGAACGGGATGCTGTTTCCAAGAATGAGAACTTGAAAAGCCTGGTGGGATTCCCGAGCCCGGGCTGGCCACCGAGGAAGTTTGTCTGCTTCCGCTCCCCGGGGGCTGTGCAGGCTCTTTTCAAGAGTGAGGTTATGTCTAACGCCAGGGAAAGGGCTTTGCTAACACACAGCCAGTGGGTTGGGGTGGGTTTGGTCTAGGAGTTCAGCCTCTGAGCCTCAGAAATCCCAGGAATTCCCAAGGCAGGATGGCTGGACAAGAGTCTGGGCCGTTCTCCACCCTTCCTGCGCTCAGTAGGAGCAGCTTGTGCTCTGCTTCACGCCTCTGCACATGGGGAGCTGCCTGCAGAAAGGTGACCCCGGTCTTCTTTTCTCTCCAGGCTTTGAACGAGGAGATTGTGAACAGGAAGAAGAACGTGGACCAAGCCATCAGGAATGGGCAGGCTCTGCTCAAGCAAACCACAGGTAGCACCGAGAGCTGGGTGCACGCTGGCCAGTGGGAGGGCTTCGGGAAGCCTCTCCGTGGTCTTCCCTGGGAAGTCCACACTGTTTGGGGCAGGCACTTCCCCCTCAGGTCTAACTCCCTTTTGGATGCTCTCGAGGCAGCTGTTCTGCATCCAGATGCTGAGCAACAGGCCCTCCAGCTTAGGGCTTGGTTGGTCCCAGGCCCTGGCCTCATGGCTTCCTGAGCGGGTGATTCCCACCGCCGGCGCGGTGATGCTCAGCAGCCGAGGGAGGGTTTTCTCATTGCATCCAGCTGCTAAATCACATGGAAAGAGGTTAAAAATACCCCTGGCCCTTGGCTAGTATCGCTTTCCCATAGCCAACAGTTGTTGCTGTTGCCACGTGGGCGTGAGCTTGTGTTTATGAGGGGGAAGAGAGGTCGGGGCGATGCATTTCCTTCAGATGTGGCCTGCTCGGAGCAGATGTCCGGACTCCGGCCCTTGTGGGAGCTGTGCAGCAGGAAGAGCGATTAGGATGCCTTTGGCCTGGGCTCGCTCATCCCCGTGGAAGCGGCAGTAGAGAGTGAACTGGACCCTGTGTTTTCTTGGAGCTGTGAGAACCGAGTTCTTGGTGGCGCTGGGGTTAGCGACGGAGCCAGGCTTCGCTGCACCTTCCCTTCCTGTTCCAGGGTGGAGCTGGATGTTCCACTGGCTGGTAGAAAATGTCACCTTTAAGAGCAGCCTCCTGGCTCTCAAAACAGGCTCTGAGGTTGCCCTGATAGAAATTAGCTATTTAAAATGGAGCAGGGCCAGGGTAGGTGGCTGCTCAAACTTCCCTGTGGCTTCCCCCAGCCCAGCATCTCTCATCCCTGGCTGCTGTCCCACAGGGGAGGAGGTGCTGCTGATCCAGGAGAAGCTGGATGGAATTAAGACCCGCTACTCCGACATCACAGCCGCCAGCTCCAAGGCGCTGCGCACGCTGGAGCAGGCTCGGCAGCTGGCCACCAAGTTCCAGTCCACGCACGAGGAGCTCGCTGGCTGGATGAGCAAAGTGGAGGACGAGCTGGCTTCCAGCGGGGGCCAGTCCCCTGCGGGCGAGCAGATACCCCAGTTCCAGCAGAGGCAAAAGGTGTGGGGGCTGGCAGAGGGCTTGGGGGCACGGCGGTGGGAGCTGGCAGGGTTTGGGAGCCTGGGGAGGAGCTGGAGGGGGATGTCACCTGCAGAGCACTCAGAGGGCCTCATACCCATGGGTGCCTTCTGCAGGAGCTGAAGAAGGAGGTGATGGAGCACAGGCTCATCCTGGACACGGTGAACGAGGTGAGCCGAGCTCTCCTGGAACTGGTGCCCTGGCGAGCCCGCGAGGGGCTGGATAAGCTGGTGTCAGACACCAACGAGCGCTACAAGCTGGTCAGCGACACCATCAAGCAGAGGGTGGAAGAAATCGATGCTGCTATTCAGAGGTCTCAGCAGGTGATTCAATAACCCCGACCGAGGCTGATGGGTTTTCA
Source organism: Rhinopomastus cyanomelas (assembly GCA_013400115.1). Classification (NCBI taxonomy): domain Eukaryota; kingdom Metazoa; phylum Chordata; class Aves; order Bucerotiformes; family Rhinopomastidae; genus Rhinopomastus; species Rhinopomastus cyanomelas. The sequence continues at coordinate 207,188 of VXBP01004874.1, forward strand.
TAGGAGGGAGTGCGAGCGAGCGGCTCAGCGCTGCGCCAGCCCTCACAGCACGACAGCCGTGGGCTGGCATGGCGAGCGTATCCACATCCCATTGGGAACACAGGGAAAGGAATGGGCTCCACCAGCAGCACGGGGTAGTGGGGCTGGTTTCTGCCCCGTGTGGGTTTCGTGAGACAATTCTGAGGCGCCAGGGGCAGTCCTGCCTGCGGGCTTTCACTTTTGCGGGTGATGTGGATGGTGTAAAACCGAGGGCAGGTGACTTTCAGGCCTGGAAAAACATCATCCCCTGCTGTGATAGCACAGGGATTTGTTCCAGGAGAGTAGTCCTCTCAGAAAGGGCTTGTTCTGCACCGACTGTGAGGAACTGCCCTGCTGCCTCTGAGCACTGACTCCGTGAAGCTGAGTGTAGGAGCAAAATAATTGCATCCAATCCTGTCCCTTTCCCTGGGTGTAGAGGAAGGTGGCTGCTCTGCCCTGCCTCGCTGCAGGAGGTTCAGTGATGCTCCGTAGCCCAAAACCACCGGTGGTGGCTCTCCTTGCTGTTGGAGAGGAGCACAGAGTCAGAAAACTATGTCCACCCCAGTGCCCCTGTCTCCTCCCCACCTCTGCTCGAGGAGTTTGTCCCCCACATCCCGCTGGATCCCCCCCATGTCTCCTGGTGTTCCGTGAGCTCCATCACTAACCTGCTCTGCCTGTCCTCTCCCGTGTGCCAGTACGAGCAAGCGGCTGACGCCGAGCTGGCCTGGGTGGCCGAGACCAAGCGGAAGCTGATGGCTCTCGGTCCCATCCGCCTGGAGCAAGACCAGACGACGGCCCAGCTGCAGGTGCAGAAGGTACGTGGCACTCGCTGGGGTGGGCAGTGAAGAAGGATGAGATGTGGGGGCCAGCTGCACCTTGGGAAGACTTTTGGGGTTTGCAGTGCTGAGCATGGAGCTGCAGCAGAGACGCCCCGCGTGTCCTTCGTAAGCGAAAGGTATAAAAACAAGGAAGAAAGAGGATTTAGAGAAATTCTTTGGCTTCTGAAGGCAAAAGCAGCCTGTTTGCAGGAGCTGAGACCTTTGCTGGCTATTTAGGGTGCTCTGGCCTGGGCTGCCCTTGAGAGAGAGAGCTGCTCCGTGGAAAGGCTTCCCCTGTGTCTGCTGGAGCCTGGCTCTGGCGGGCGCTGGCAGCAGGGCGGGTTTCCAGCGATGTCTGTATTGATTAATGAGGGGGCTATTACACTGGCTCTTCTTTGCTCATTGTTCCTTGCAGTGGGGGACTCTTCGTTTCCCTCCTGGCAGCCAGCCGTGGAACAAAGAGAGACACACGGGGTGGGGGGTTGTTTTCTCTCCTATCTTGGAGATGAGCTCATGCCTGAAAGGAACGTGTGCTTGAAATAAACGGCCCCTTTTCTTCCTGGAGCAGCCGCAGCCATGGGAGCAGCTTACAGGCTCGTTGGGCTTGCAAAGGAAGAAATTAAAAGGAGCCATCAGTACCGGGGAGGGGGAGCTGAACTCTCAAGCTGGAAGTTAAACTGAGCTCAGCTTGGCTTCCCGCTGCTCGTCGCGTGGACCTTGGGAGTGATGCAGTTAGGGGGTAGACTCAGCTCTGGAGAGCGTCGTTTGGAGGGGGGTTAAAGAGCAGGTGGTGAAGCTGTTGCTTCACTGAGGACCTTAGGTGTTAGTGGACTGATGGCTCATCTGAAGAGCTGTTTCCAGGCCTTTAGGAAAGAGAGAGGCTGGTGTAGATGAATCACGAGAACAGCATGGCGCGCTGAGTTCCGTGGGGTCTCTGCGGCTCTGAGCCCCGCTCCCCGCTACAGCTCAGGGGTCCTGGGGCTGGGACGGACTGGGCTCAGCCCTCGGTACTTCAGCTGTTCCCTCTCCACAGGCTTTTTCCATCGACATTATCCGGCACAAGGACTCCATGGACGAACTGTTCAGCCAGCGCAACGAGATCTTTGGGACGTGCGGGGAGGAACAAAAAGCTGTTCTCCAGGTGAACCTCCCTCTGCTGCTCTCCTGCGTCGAGGGGAGAGCGGCGAAAGCTCGGCTCTCGCACAGGCTGAAGTCATTTGAGACTGCTCCCCCTCCAGTGATTCCCACCAGCGTTAGCAGAAGTCTCTCCATGCTTAGTGCTTTCCCTTCTTGCGTGTTTTTATGGCCGCGCTTGGGGATGGGGAGTGGGGGGACAGCAGAGGTTCCTCAGGCTGCTTGAATTGGAGCTACAGCTCGCACACGTGGAGGGCCACCAAAGGCACCTCCAGCTCGCAGCGTGCAGCCCTCGCTCTTAACTCGCCCCTCTCTTTCCTAGGAGAAAACAGAGTCCCTGGTGCAGCAGTACGAAGCTGTGAGCCAGCTCAACTCGGAGCGTTATGCTCGCCTGGAGCGAGCCCAGGTCCTGGTCAACCAGTTCTGGGAGACCTATGAGGAGCTGAACCCGTGGATCGAGGAGACGCAAACCCTCATCTCCCAGCTGCCTCCACCGGCCATCGATCACGAGCAGCTCAAGCAGCAGCAGGAGGACATGAGGGTAAGAGGACACTGCTTCTCCTTCACCATCAGTTCTCCTACCTGGCAGCACCTCTGGGGCCGGTAACACCTTTTCTTCAGAATTTTCCTGACTTTCCCCCCGTTCTTTTCATTTCTGGGGGATCCCACCTGGGAAATACGAGAGTTCCATGAGCCCACCACGTGCTTGGCTTGGAGCACATCTCCCTGAGACACAGGCTGCATCCAGGGCGGGGAACCCTGGCTGCTTTCGGCTCTCTCGGCGCTTCCAGGGCAGAGCGAATGCTGCCAGCGCAGCCCCTGTGGGGCCGTGGCGAGGGCCAGGAGCCCTGCGGGGCCATGTGCCGGCACGTAGCCATGTTAGGAAGAGCCGAGCGCCGTGCGCTTGGCAGACGCCGGGTCAAGAAATCGGCGGCGCTGAGTTCCCGAGCAGATACGATCGCCGCTCTTGGAGCGGTGCCCGAGATAAAGCGGCAGCGGGTTTCACTGGGTTTCTAAACTGATGTGATGCTTCCCCCCCCCCCTTCTCCATTCCCTAGCAACTGCGAGAGGCCATTGCTGAGCACAAACCTCATATTGACAAGCTGCTGAAAATCGGGCCGCAGCTCAAGGACCTCAACCCCGAGGAAGGGGAGATGGTGCAGAAGAAGTACGTGACGGCCGAGGCCATGTACGCCAGGATCAAGGAGGAGGTGTGCCAGCGGGCTCTGGCGCTCGACGAAGCCGTCGCGCAGTCCACGCAGGTACGCCGGAGCCGGGGGCAAAGGAGCAGAGGCTTCTGATCCCTGGGGAGAGCCAGGACCTTTGAGATGTGGTTTTATCCCCAGTGTTGTGATTGTAAAACCCTGCTTAAGGCACAGTGTGGTCAGACACCCCCCGGGGGAGTTTCCTGCGGCTCAGCGCTGGCTTCGAGAGGCGTCTGAGTCCTGACACAGTAAATAGGGTCATAAATTTTTATGGCCTCCGTAACGATGCTCATTCAAAGGGGCTCTTTTGGCATCCAGCCGAGGTCGGAAGGGCTCCAAGAGCCTCTCTAAAAGGCCCAGAGAGATAAGTCTCATTCCTGATAAGCCAAGTGTGCAGCAGACAGCCCTGGGATCCTTCGCAGGGGAGAGTTAACGGTTGGCTCCAGGCTCTGGGCATCTCCAGAGCAGGTCAGCCGGTGGCAGGAGCTGAGATGTGAAAGGAAGGGCAGAGCCCAGAGGTGCTCAAATCTAGCACGGGGGTGAAGAGCTTCTCCCACGGGGGTTTGTGACCCTTAATCCCCCCCCGCCCCGTGTCACTGCAGGGCAGTCGGTATCGTGTCCCGTCTGGGTTTTGATTCCTGCATTGTGTTGTCACTTCTCGTGGTTTGCACTTGTATTAACTCGGCGTTTTTCCCCCCCACCCCACGCCCCCCTCCCGTCTCATCTCTCACTCCCATTGTGGAATGTGTTGTCTGTGTGTGTTGCTGCCTGTGCCCGTCCTCCCCACATGGTCCCATTTCATTCTTGTGTTGACTGCGCCCCACCATTGCAGATTACGGAGGTAAGCCCCAGCACCACCCCACCTTCCTTCCCCCGCCTCTTCTCTTTGGGCTGCCATTCCCTTTCCACACCCGTCTCCTCGCGGGGGTCCCCGCAGCACAAGGGGCTTCAGAACCGTTAACCGCGGGGGCCTCGAGATGGCTTTTGTCGCGTTGCCGCCTGGGCTCAGCTTCTGCTGGGATTGCTGGCTTTTCCTGGGGAGCGCTGGTGCGCAGAGCCTTCTGCTCGAGCTGGGCTGGCCGCGTCGCTCCTGCATGTTGGCTGGGCCAGCGTGGCCCCCGTCAGCTTTGCACCGAGAGCCCCGTCTCCCCTCTGCTGCTGGAGCCTGGCGCCGGGCGAACGCCAGCGCTGGCGCCCAGCTGTCCGGGCAGAGACGATTTGGGGTCTTCACAGCCAAAGCTGACTATCAAAAATGATAACAATCAACCCTGCTAGACCCCCTCCCTCCTCACTCCTGGCTTCCTGGTGCTGCTTTGGTTGAAGCTCCAGCTGCTGGCAGCTCGCACCGCCCTGCGTGCATGCAGCCTCCCGCCGACCCTGCCGCGGTCCTTCAAGCGGAGGTTCCCGCCGGCACCAAACACGGACCCTTCTCCAGCAGCGTGTTTGCTCTCCAGAGAGCTGGGACTGGGGGTTCTTCTTGCCACGCGGGGAGCAGTCAGGACTGTCCCTGCAGTAGGGTTGAAGCTGGCTGCTCTGTTTGGGTGCCAGCTGTTGGCTCTGCCAGTCTGACGCTTGGTTTGGTGCCGCCTGGGGCTGTTGGCAGCAGAGGAAAGCGGAGGCAGGCGTGAGCAGGAGGCTGCAGGTTTCATTGCTGTCGCAGGCAACGTTTGTCCTCCCTGCGAGGCCGCTGGGTGCAGCGCGGAGGGCTGTGGCGGAGCGCAGGGAGCGGTGCAGCGTTGCCCAGCCTCCTGCCGCCTGCCCTGATGGGTTTGTTCCTCTCCAGTTCCACGACAAGATCGAGCCCATGCTGGAGACGCTGGAGGCCCTCTCGTCCCGCCTGCGCATGCCGCCCCTCATCCCCGCCGAGGTCGACAAGATCCGCGAGTGCATCAGCGAGAACAAGAACGCCACCGTGGAGCTGGAGAAGCTGCAGCCTTCCTTCGAGGCTCTGAAGCGCCGCGGGGAGGAGCTGATCGGCCGCTCGCAGGGAGCGGACAAGGACCCGGCAGCGAAAGGTATCTCTGGGTGGATTTAGCAGGAGATGCTGGCTGCTGCTCCCGTCCAAACCGTGGGGATGTCGGGGTGACTTCACCGTGAGGGTGCTGAGGCCCTGGAACAAGCTGCCCAGGGAGGTTGTGGATGCCCCATCGCTGGGAGTGTTCAAGGGCAGGTTGGATGGGGCTCTGGGTAACCTGGTCTGGTGGGAGAGAGGTCATAGAATCATTAGGGATTGGAAGGGACCCCGAAAGATCATCTAGTCCAGTCCCCCTGCCACAGCAGGATCTCTTCACTGGAGAAGTTATAGAATCAGAATCACTCAGGATTGGAAGGGACCACCTGATCATCCAGTTCCAACCCCCCCACCATGGGCAGGGACACCCCACCCTAGAACCAGGCTGGCCAGAGCCCCATCCAGCCTGGCCTTGAACACCTCCAGGGATGGGGCCCCAAGCACCTCCCTGGAACGGGTTGCCCAGGGAGGTGGTTGGGTGTCCCTGCCCACAGCAGAGGTGTTGGAACTAGATGATCTTCACGGTCCCTTCCAGCCTAAACCGTTCTGTGATGGTCCAGGGGGCTGTTTCAGAGGGTCTCCCGGCCTCAGGAGGAAGGGTGAGGCCTCTGTATGGAGATACGTGGCACCTGCTTCCATCTAGAACCAGCAGAGTGGGATCAGCCAGAGGAGACAGAGGTGTTTGTGGCTTCTTGGGCAGAGGTTTGAGCTCAGCCACGCTGAGCCATGGCCCTGGGCTGTTCTCTTGTGGCAGCCGTTGGTGGCCCGTGTGAAATGATTTGTTGGTGTCAATTCAGCATCTAATGGAGGGAAGGGTCATCCCCAGCACAAAAAGACCTGTCAACACGATGGGCACTAATTGGCACCTTTCTTGGCAGCTCAACAGGCAGCTCATGGACTGAGCGAGCGTAGACTTCATGCTAGAGGTGGCCAGAACAGAGATTCTTTGGGCATCTTTGTCCTGAGCTGGTCTGCACATAAATAAAGGCTCCATTCCTGCAGGCTGGGCTTCCTTTCCTAGAGGGCTGGCAAACAGGGCCTGTGAAGAGCAGCTGAGGGAACTGGGGTTATTTAGTCTGGAGAAGAGGAAGCTGAGAGGAGACCTCCTTGCTCTCTACAGCTACCTAAAAGAGGCTGGAGTGAAGCTGCTACTGGGCTCTTCCCCCAAATTCCTAACAGTAGGATGAGGGGAAACGGCCTCAAGTTGCATCAGGGGAGGGTTAGATTGGATCTGAGGAAGAACTTTGCTGAGAGAGTGGTTGGGCACTGGAACAGGCTGCCCAGGGAGGTGGTGGAGTCCCCATCCCTGGAGGGGTTTGAAAATTGAGTAGCTGGAGCACTTGAGGCCATGGTCTGGGGGTTAGGGAGCTGTTGGGATGAGGGCTGGGCTTGATGCTCCTGGAGGTCCTTTCCAGCCAGAATGATTCTCATGTTCCCCAGAACCTCTCTGTTACTGCTCTGATAGTCCTGGTCATTTTTAGTGCCCACTGCCCATTTGAACTGTCTCTTGGCTGTTGGCAAATGGAAAGTGTTTGTTAAAGTGCTTTTGCCTTGTAGAAAGGTTCTTTCTTCTTCACTGAGTGTTTTCTTTCCTTCCCTCAGTCATCCAGGATAAGTTGGATCAGATGGTCTTCTTCTGGGACGACATCAAAGCTCGGGCAGAGGAGCGGGAAATGAAGTTCCTCGATGTCCTGGAGCTCGCGGAGAAGTTCTGGTACGACATGGCAGCCCTCCTGACCACCATCAGAGACACACAGGACATTGTTCACGACCTGGAGAGCCCAGGCATCGACCCCTCCATCATCAAGCAGCAGGTGGAAGCGGCAGAGGTGAGAACCGTGGTGCTGCCCCATGCCTGGAGCCTGTCTGCGCTCAAAGCTGGGGGCAGTGGAGCCAGCAATGGGCCCTGGTGGCCAAGAAGGCCAAAGGCATCCTGGGGTGGATCAGATGGTTGGTAAATTGAGAGAGATTCTTCTCCCCCTCCACTGTGCCCTGCTGAGACCACAGCTGGAATCTTGTGTCCACTTCTGGGCCCCTCAGAGCTGCTGGAGAGAGCCCAGCGCAGCGTCACAGGGATGATGGAGGGAGGGGAGCATCTCCCTGCTGAGGAGAGGCTGAGGGAGCTGGGGCTCTGGAGCTGGGAAAGGAGGAGCCTGAGGGATGACCCCATGGGTGTTGATCAAGATGTGAAGGGTGGGTGTGAGGAGGATGGAGCCAGGCTCTGCTCAGGGGCACCCAGTGACAGGACAAGGGGCAGTGGGTGTGAGCTGGAGCAGAGGAGGTTCCCCATCAGTGTGAGAAGGACCTTGTTGGCAGTGAGGGTGCCAGAGCCCTGGCAGGGGCTGCCCAGGGGGGTTGTGGAGTCTCCTTCTCTGGAGACATTTCAAACCCTCCTGGGCTGTTCCTGTGTGACTGGATCTGGAGGATCCTGCTGTGTCGGGGGATTGGGCTGGCTGATCTTCTGAGGTCCCTTCCAATCCCAAATGTCTGTGGTTCTGTGACTCGTAAGCGAAATCAGGACAGCTCTCAGATGTAAGTGTGGCCAGAAGTGGCTGTAAAACACCTCTGTAGGCAGCCAGGCAGATGGGGAAATGTTACTTCCACAGCAGTCTGGAAGTGGAAGGCAAAAACCAGCAGAGCATTTCACATACCCCTCCCCACCACCACCTCCTGTTCCAGACAGGGAAATGGTGCTGAAGTCATGTTGTCTGCTACTGGTTTGGGAGGTTTATCCAGAGCGTGGTCAGAGCAGTGTGCCCACATCTTCTGAGGGATGGGGAGGTTCACAGGGATCTGCTCTCGGCCCGACTCAAAGGCACCTGAGCGCTGTCTAGTGTGGGAAGGGTAGATTTAGATTTCACTGAGACAGGAGAGAGAAGGGGGAAGCTGGTTGGGCTCTGGTTTGTGTGTTGTTGCTTGTTTCAAACCAGCAGAGGAATCCACTTCAGATGGAGTTAACTTCACTTGGATCTTGGGGAACAGGGATGTCTGTGCTTCACTAAGTTAGTCCTTGCTGGTCCCCAGCCCGACTTGTGACTCTCAAAAAGGAATTTTACATGGACAAAACACTCCTGTGAACAGTCCAGCTCTGGCAAACAGCCTCTTCAGCCAGGCAGCTCCAGCTCACATCAAGCGAAGGCCTGATGCTCTTGCTGGAGTTCCCCCAAGCACTGCACAGAGCAGCGTCACCGCTGTGGGAGCAGCCCAGGCTGCAGGTGGCACCGCTGGGGAGCAGGGTGTCGCGGAGTCCTGGGGTCCCAGGGGGCAGGACAGCAGAGCAGGAAGAGCTCCCCACGCTTCAGCTCACAGGGCAGTTTGGGGGAGAGTGTTTCTTAAGCAACGTTTTCCCTCTGCAGACCATCAAAGAGGAGACGGACGGGCTGCATGAGGAGCTGGAGTTCATCCGGCTCCTCGGAACTGATCTGATTTTTGCCTGCGGTGAAACGGAGAAGCCAGAAGTGAAGAAGAGCATCGATGAGGTAGGAAAAGCAGCGGCTTCTCCTGCGGATTAAGTGGGGTGGGAGCTGCAGCCAAGGAGCTGAAGGGATTTTGTGGGCAATCCTGTGTTCCACAGATGAACAACGCGTGGGAAAACCTGAACAAGACGTGGAAGGAGAGGCTCGAGAAGCTTGAAGAAGCCATGCAGTCTGCTGTGCAGTACCAGGACACTCTGCAAGTAAGAGCTGGGGGCTCCTTGTGTGGAGCAGGTAGAGCTTGGGTGCAACCCCTGTAAAACCTCTCGCTGGAGCTGTACTGGGCTTGGCGCTAAAGCGAAGTAGAAGGCACCTCCTGGGTGAGTGCCTGCAGCCCCTGAGAGAGCCTGAGCTCCACAACCAGCTGTGGCTGGCACTAGAGCAAAGCACAGAGCATCTCTGGGCCCCTGAGAGAGCCTGAGCTTCACAGCCAGCTCCAGTTTGCACTAACACAAAGCACGGAGCATCTCTGGGCCCCTGAGAGAGCCTGAGCTTCCCAGCCAGCTCCAGTTTGCGCTAACACAAAGCACAGAGCATCTCTGGGCCCCTGAGAGAGCCTGAGCTTCCCAGCCAGCTCCACTTTGCGCTAACACAAAGCACAGAGCATCTCTGGGCGAGTGCTTGCAGTCCCTGTTAGAGCTGAGCTCCACACCCAGCTCAGAGGAAGAGCAGATAGTCAGTCACGTTTCTCTTCCCAAACCCCTCTTCGTTTCCACACGAAGCAGCAGGGTGAGCCTGGCTGCCATCAGATTCTTGTGCTGGCAGCAGGAGAGGGAAGGGAAAGGCTCTCACAGCCAAGTTGTGGCCAAGCAGCTCTGTCCTCAAGGACAAGTTTCCTGGTTGGAGAGTGATGGAGGCACCAAGCCCAGCTTCCCCTTTGCTGACTGTCTCACTGCTTTCAGGCCATGTTCGACTGGCTGGATAACGCTGTGATCAAACTCTGCAACATGTCTCCTGTGGGCACCGACCTCAACACGGTGAAGGAGCAGATGAACGAGATGAAGGTGTGTGGGGCGCAGCGGGGCCGGTTGTGGGGGGCTCTGGGTGAGCTCACGCTCCGCTCGCACTCCGGTGATTCATTTTGTTCTGGTTTTTGTCCTGCTTGTTTTGGCAGGAGTTTAAAATGGAGGTTTACCAGCAGCAGATTGAGATGGAAAAGCTTAATCACCAAGGTGAACTGATGCTAAAAAAAGCGACGGATGAGACAGACAGAGACATCATAAAGGAACCACTGACAGAGCTGAAACATCTCTGGGAGAACTTGGGCGAGAAAATTGCTCACAGACAGGTACAGAGAAGATCTGGGCTCCTGCAAGTGTGGGGCTGAAACTCACTGGGTTGTTCCCTCTCACAGAATCACACAACATTGGGGATTGGAAGGGACCTCGAAAGACCAGCCAGTCCAATCCCCCTGACAGAGCAGGATCCCCTAGATCCAGTCACACAGGAACATGGCCAGGAGGGTTTGAAACTCCTCCAGAGAAGGAGACACCACAACCCACCCTGGGCAGCCCCTGCCAGGGCTTTTGTCACCCTCACTGGGAAGAAGTTGCTTCTCACATTGATGTGGAAGCTCTTCTGTTCAGTTCACACCTGCTGCCCCTTGTCCCGTCATTAGATGTCCCTGAGCAGAGCCTGGCTCCATCCTCCTGACACCCACCCTTCACCTATTGATCAACACTCACGAGCTCTCCTTCTCAACTTACCCTTTCCCTTTGCTGTCCTTGCCCAGCACAAGCTGGAAGCCGCTCTCCTGGCGCTTGGCCAGTTCCAGCACGCGCTGGCCGAGCTGATGGCCTGGCTGACCCACACCGAGGAGCTGCTCGACGCACAGAAACCCATCAACGGAGACCCAAAAGTCATCGAGGTCGAACTTGCAAAGCACCACGTGAGTCTTCCCGCTCCAGATCCATTTGTAGGCTGTTCCTGTGGCAGGATTTTGTTCCTCAGGAAGGGTTTGACTTGGGTTACCTGGGGGGGTTTAGAGAGGAGTCCCCAACCTTTCCCCACCCCATCTCCTGTAGGTGCTGAAGAACGATGTCCTGGCCCACCAAGCGACTGTGGAGACGGTGAACAAAGCGGGCAACGAGCTGCTGGAGTCCAGCGCCGGGGATGACGCCAGCAGCCTGCGAAACCGCCTGGAGAAGCTCAACTCGTGCTGGGAGTCGGTGCTGCAGAAGACAGAGGAGAGGGAGCAGCAGCTGCAGTCCACGCTCCAGCAGGTCAGGGAGATCACTGAATGTTTGGGGTTGGAAGGGACCTCTAGAGATCATCCAGTCCAACCCAATACCAGAGCAGGATCCCCTAGATCAGGCCACACCGGGATGGTTTTGAATCTCTCTGGAGGAGACTCCACAACCTCTGTGGGCAGCCTGTGCCAGGGCTCTGTCACCCTCACAGTGGAAAAGTTTCTGCTCCTGTTTGTGCTGGACCTCCTCTGCTCCAGCTTGCACCCACTGCCCCTTGTCCTGTCACTGGACATAACTGGAGATGCTCTGGGGACGAGGTAACCAGCAGGAGTAGGAAGGTGATGGTGCTCCTATACCCTGCACTTGTCAGACTGCACCTTGAGTGCGGTTTTGGGCGTCACAGAAGCACGTTGAGGGGCTGGAGCAGGGCCAGAGAAGGACAACGAGGGGAGAGGGCTAGAGAACAGACCCTGTGGAGAGCAGCTGAGGGACTTGGGGTTATTTAGTCTGGACAAGAGGAGGCTGAGAGGAGACCTCCTTGCTCTCTACAGCTCCCTCCAAGGAGGTTGTAGCCAGGCTGCTGCTGGGCTCTTCTCCCAAATTCCTAACAATAGGATGGGGGGAAATGGCCTCAAGTTGCATCAGGGGAGGTTGAGATGGATTTTAGGAAGAAGTTCTTTGATGAGAGAGTGGTTGGGCACTGGAAGGGGCTGCCCAGGGAGGTGATGGAGTCCCCATCCCTGGAGGTGTTTAAAAACCGAGCAGCTTGAGGCCATGGTCTGGGGGTTAGGGAGATGCTGGGCTGAGGGCTGGACTTGGTGATCCTGGAGGTCCTTTCCAGCCAGGATGATTCTGTGGCTCTATGTCATCTGATCCGTGGCTGATAACGTGTTTCCCAACAGGCCCAGGGTTTCCATGGTGAGATCGAAGACTTCCTCCTGTGGCTAACGAGGATGGAGAGCCAACTGTCAGCATCAAAACCCACGGGAGGTCTGCCCGAAACTGCCCGGGAGCAGCTCAATGCCCACATGGTAATTCCTCAGGAGAGATGTGTTCCATGCTATGAGTTCAACAAGCTGCTGCCTGTCAAATATCAGCATCACAGCTTCTCCCCTTCTGGACCCGGTGGGAAGAAGAGTGTTTCTCTGGTCCTTCTTACCCCTAATTTTGCAGTTGATGCTGGAGTTGAGCATCACAACACTTTAACCCCGTGTTTTCTGCTCACAGTCACACGCTGGAGTCACTTTGCTGCCTGCTCTGAACCTAATGTTCATGTCACAGCAAGCCACAAGCCCTCTCCAAGCTCTTCCTAGGTCTAACACCCTGGTGCTGCCTCCTTTGCAGGAGCTGTACGGCCAGTTCAAAGCCAAGGAGGACGTTTACAGTCAGCTGCTGGCCAAGGGGCGACTGATGCTGCTCAACCGCGACGACTCAGGCTCCGGCTCGAAGACAGAGCAGAGCGTAGCCCTGCTGGAGCAGAAGTGGTGTCTGGTCAGCACCAAGATGGAGGAGAGAAAGGTAACGCTGGGGGAGAGATGTTCTTCACCCTTGAGTCCAGGAGCAGCTCCCTGCGTTGCTGCTCTGCTTTGCTGGGAGGGATGGAGCCGGCCGGGGCTGGAGAGGAGGGACTGGGGTGGTTCTTTCAGCCGGCCTCTCTCTTCCTGTGCAGGTTGGGTTTGTCTTGGAGGTGGTGCAATCTGAGCATCAAGCTGCAGTCTTGCTGGAGAGTTGGTTAAATCACAGAGGAAATGAGAGGAAAGCTGCACTTTGGGTTAATTTAGAGGAGAGGTGGGAAGCAGCCTCCTGCAGCTCTCAAAGACAGGCTTTGTTGGTCCTCTGCGAGACAGCAGGCCAAATCCTCCTCTGAGCTGACTCCATCCGAGGCTCTTGGCTGGCGATGAGATAAAACGAGGGACGCGGTGGCTTCAGCCCAGAATAAATTTGTGGTGCTGCAGCTGTTCCCATCGAAATATCAACCCCCCCTCCACCACCTCCTTCAGGGAGCCGCTTTCCCCACGGCCAACCCCTTTCTCAGGAAGCTGAGGGTGATGCAGCTGCTCGTGTGCCGAGGAAGGGCTCCCCTTTGATGGGGAGATTCCTGTTTGGAAAGAAAGCGGCGGCTTTCACCGAAACCCCCTCCCGTTGGCAAACAAGTCGCGTTCCCGGGCCGCGGCAAGGAGGTTCCTGTTAGAAGGATGTTGCAGTGTGGGGACACAAAGGCTGCCTCTGTCTGCGTGAGCCCTCACCCTCCGTGCTGTGGTTGGGCTTGGTTTTTATTCCCCTTCCTCGCTCCTGCAGGCGAAGCTGGAAGAGGCTCTGGCCCTGGCCACGGACTTCCAGAACTCGCTGCAGGACTTCATCAACTGGCTCACGCTGGCCGAGCAGAGCCTGAACATCGCGCCCCCGGCCAGCCTCATCCTCGCTGCCGTGCTGGCCCAGATCGATGAGCACAAGGTACTGCTGCCAGGAGCACCCAGCAGCTCCTTGGGATGTGGCACCACGTCTGCCCTGCGCTCACGGGCTCATCCCTTGATCAATAGAGTCACAGAACAGGTTGGGTTGGAAGGGACCTGCAGTGAGCAGGGACATCCTCAACCACATCAGGTTGTCCAGAGCCTTGTGGAGCCTCTCCTTGAATATCTCCAGGGATGGAGCCTCAGCTCCCTCCCTGGGCAACCTGTGTCCCCAGTGCTCAACCCCCTTCTGCCTCCCGCAGGTGTTTGCCAATGAGGTGAACGCTCACCGGGATCGCATCATCGAGCTGGACCAAACTGGGAACCAGCTGAAGTTTCTCAGCCAAAAGCAGGATGTGGTGTTGATCAAGAACCTGCTGGTGAGCGTCCAGTCCCGCTGGGAGAAGGTCGTCCAGCGCTCGGTGGAGCGGGGCCGGGCTCTAGATGACGCCAGGAAGCGAGCCAAGCAGGTGAGAAGCGTGGGGTGGGGGTGGCAGACCCCCATATATGACCATCCTTGGGAGGGTCAGGAGGTCCCAGGACTGGGAGGGGACTGGGGACACCAGCAGTGTTCAGTTTAACATCTGCTCTGGTTCCTCTGCAGTTCCACGAAGCTTGGAAGAAACTGATCGATTGGCTGGAGGACGCAGAGAATCACCTGGACTCGGAGCTGGAGATTTCAAATGATCCCGATAAAATCAAGCTCCAGCTCTCCAAGCACAAGGTAGCTCTTCACAGCATCGCAGAACATTAGGGTTTGGAAGGGACCTTGGTAGATCATCCACACAGCAGGATCCCCCAGATCCAGTCGCACAGGAACATGGCCAGGCGGGTTTGAAATGTCTCCAGAGAAGGAGACTCCACAACCCCCCTGAGCAGCCCCTGCCAGGGCTCTGGCACCCTCACTGGGAAGAAGTTTCTTCTCAGATTATTGTGGAACCTCCTCTGCTCCAGCTCACACCCGTTACCCCTTCTCCTGTCATTAGATGACACAGCTCTTGGCCAAAATAAGACTGGTGCTGGACACTGAGTGGGAGGGTTAGGATGAGGAGCAGGATGACATCTCCTCAGCCACCAGCACAGGCTGAAAGGCAGGGCCATGCCATGGGGAACATCCATTCCTGAGCACCACAGGAGCCATGGCCGGGCTTTCTGCGGCAGCTTTGGTTTCTCTCTGCTTCCCAGGAGTTCCAGAAGACACTAGGGGGGAAGCAACCTGTCTATGACACCACCATCAGGACAGGCAGGGCCCTCAAAGAAAAAGCTGTGCTTCCAGATGACACTCAAAAGCTGGACAATTTGCTGGGAGAGGTCCGGGACAAGTGGGACACGGTGTGCGGCAAATCCGTGGAGAGGTAAGGCCAGCCCCAGTGTTGAGCCACCATTTGCCAAGGAAGGAGCACAGCTTCGTGGGGAGATCACTGGGAGTGACGGGGGGAGGTGAGCTGGTTCTTGGCAGCTCACAGCCCTGTGTTTGGTTTTCAGGCAGCACAAGCTGGAAGAAGCCCTCTTGTTCTCTGGCCAGTTCATGGATGCTCTGCAGGCCTTGGTGGACTGGCTCTACAAGGTGGAACCCCAGTTAGCTGAAGACCAGCCAGTCCATGGTGACCTGGATCTGGTCATGAACCTGATGGATGCTCACAAGGTGAGAGGAGCTTGGCCAGCTGAGACATCAGTGGCACTTCCTTGTCTTCCCCACGAGCCAAAGAGCAGAGGAGCCAGAGGCTCCTGCAGAGCTGCAGCTCCCTGCTTTGCTTCTGCAGCTCTGACCTTCCCAGGTGCTATCGGTCAGATCTGTTGAGGGTTTCGTTGTGAAAAGGTGGTTTAATATGCAGCCCTCTATAAACTTTGCTCTTGGCAGCTGTCTCCAGAGTGTGCTTCTGGTGCTTTGGATGAGGTCATGTGCTGAAATCCCTGGGCAGGGCTTGGGCAGGTTCAGGGCATCTCCTGAGGTGCAGCCTGAGCAGAGGCTGGAGCTTGTCTCCGCTCACAACAGCTTCTGCCAGGATGGAAGGCTGGGGCTCCTGCCCGTGCACTGTCTGGCTCCCTCCCTGCCTGCCTTCCGTCACGCTGGGTCATGATGGATCCCTGAGGAGGGCCCAAACCTCAGGTTCCAAACTGTCTCAGCTGTGCCCTGCTGGAGTGGAACAACCTGCTGGGACTGACGGGCCCTGCTGGGCTTTCACCCTCTGTCTGTCCCTCCAGGTCTTCCAGAAGGAGCTGGGGAAGCGCACGGGGACAGTGCAGGTGCTCAAACGCTCTGGCCGGGAGCTCATCGAGAGCAGCCGCGACGACACGACCTGGGTGAAGGTGCAGCTGCAGGAGCTGAGCAACCGCTGGGACACGGTGTGCAAGCTGTCCGTGTCCAAGCAAACCCGCCTGGAGCAGGCGCTGAAGCAGGTGAGCACAAGGCTGCAGGTGGAAGTGGGCCTGGAGAGCTTTGCTGGGCTCCAGGTTTGGGCTGGGAGCTCAACACAAACACGACCTGTGGTTGGGGGCCCAGCACGAGCTGGCAGCGAGCTCCTGCGGCCCAGAAGGCTGCATCAAGAGGGCTGTGGCCGGCAGAGCACAAGAGGGGTTTCCACCCCTTTGCTCTGGTGAGACTCCCACCTTGAGTCCTGCATCTAGTTCTGGTGTCCCCAACATCAGAAGGACATGGAACTGTTGGAGCGAGTCTGGAGGCCACAAGGGCTGGAGCACCTTTGCTATGGGACAGGCAGAGAGAGCTGGGATTGTGCAGCCCAGGGAAGAAAAGACTTCAGGGCAACCTCAGGGCTGCCTTCCAGTACCTGAAGAAACCTCCAGGAAGGCTGGAGAGGGACTTTTCCCAAGGGGATCCAGGACAAGGGGAAGTGGTTTGAAACTGGAGAGGAGGCTCAGACTAGGTCTTAGGAGGAAGTTCTTCAGCACAAGGGTGGAGAGACTTCCGGGAGAGGCTGTGGCTGCAGACCTTGAGCAACCGAGGTTGAGGTGTCCCTTTCCCCTAGCAGGGGGTTGGAGATGAGCTCTGAGGCCCCTCCCAACCTGGGCCAGTGTGAGATTGATCTGCTGGCCAAGCAGGACACCCCAGCCCTGCAGCAGCTACCGAAGCACTGGGTTGGTGTCAGTTATTCCCTCATTTCCCCGAAGAAGAGCCAGTAAAAGGCTGATTTGAAAAAGGGGGGGTGTAAAGATCTCCCCGGGGTGGTCAGAGACTGCCCAGGCTGGTGGTTGCTAACATCCAGGGCAAGAGAGACATCCTGACTGAAGCTCAGAAGTGAAGTCAGAGGCTCTTCACACAGTTTTTATACCAATTTGCAGAGTAAACTCTCCAGATGCCAAACTGGTCTGAGTGCAGGTGGTTGTGCTGGTTTTAAAGACATTGAGTTCATCAGGGAGGCCGATGCCAAGGGGAGGGAGGTGCCCAGGCGCTGCAGCACCCGTCTGCTGGTGCTGCCCAAACCCAGGCCAGCGGGCAGGGCTTGTTTTCACAGTCCCTTTGTCTGTCCAGCTCCCAGCAGTGACTGGAACAGCCCCTGCTGGGAGAGGGGCTGAGGCTGGTGCTCTTGTCGCCGCAGGCAGAGGAGTTCCGGACAGCCGTGCACCTGCTGCTCGAGTGGCTGTCGGAGGCAGAGCAGTCCCTGCGCTTCCGGGGAGCCCTTCCTGATGACACCGAGGCTCTGCAGTCCCTCATTGATGCCCACAAGGTAACGGGGAGCTCTGAAACACAACCTTAGGAGACGTCCTGGGGGGTCACTACTGCGGACTCATGAGTCTGGGCCTTTCAGGAGTTCATGAAGAAAGTGGAGGAGAAGAGGGTGGATGTTAACGCAGCAGTGGGCATGGGAGAGGTCATCCTGGCCGCCTGCCACCCCGACTGCATCACCACCATCAAGCACTGGATCACCATCATCCGAGCCAGGTTCGAGGAGGTGAGTCCCACCAGGCTTTGCCACCACCACCATCAGGGATGGCCGCGTGTTGGTGGTTCCTGCCCCGCGTTCCCCACGCTGAGCTGATGGCCACCTCTGCGTTTCCAACAGGTTCTCACGTGGGCAAAGCAGCACCAGCAGAGACTGGAGTCTGCCCTTTCTGAGCTGGTGGCCAATGCAGAGCTGCTGGAGGAGCTCCTGGCTTGGATCCAGTGGGCTGAGACGACCCTGATCCAGCGGGACCAGGAGCCCATGCCTCAGAATATTGATCAGGTCAAAGCCCTGATCTCTGAGCACCAGGTGAGCCCAGTGCTGGACACGGGGGACGCTAGGGAGAGGGGACAGGGAGGTTTCTTGTGCCCCTCTGTCAAGGAAGCGTTGACTTCTCTTGAAAGTCCCAGCACATGACAACAGGAGCGGCTCTGTGGGACATGGTCTGCTGGTCATGGAGGTGGTGGGTTGAAGGTTGGACTTGATGAACTCAGAGGACCTTTCCAACCTGAATGATTCTGTGAATCTGTAGAGCTCAGCCTCAGAGCTGCCTTCCAGTACCTGAAGGGAACCTCCAGGAAGGCTGGAGAAGGACTTTTCCTAAGGGGACCTAGCGATAGGACGAGGGAAGATGGTTTGAAACTGAAGGAAGAGGAGGTTTAAGACTAGATCTGAGGAAGAAGTTGTTTGGATTCTGTGATTCTCTTAGCTGCCACCTGGGAGCCAGTCCGGCCCAGGGGATGAGCTTGTCCCCTCTGTGCTCTTGGCATGTCCCACTGAGGACCTGAAGCAAAGAGGAGACCCAAACCATCTCAAAACTGCAAAGGTTTTCTTACCCTTCTGTGTTTGGACAGTCCTTCATGGAGGAGATGACACGGAAACAGCCGGACGTGGACCGGGTCACGAAGACCTACAAGAGAAAAGCTACTGAGCCCCCCCACGGGCCCCTCATCGACAAATCCCGCAGCAACAGTAGGTGGAACGTGAGACTGGGAGGAAATGAGATGCATAGGCACCTCATTAACTTTGATTATCAATTAACGAGGCATCCTGCGCCGACAGCCCCCAGGAAGGCGCCGGGAGCTTGTCAGGAGGGGAAGATCCAGGTGGCTTTTGCCCGGCAGCCTGTGGGGGGGGGGTCACTGCACTGCTCTTTCTCTCTGCAGCTGCTTTGAGATGAGGGTCTGGGGGCTCTGTTTCTTGAAGCCAAGGTTCAGTGTGAGTCCCCCAGCACACGGGGAGCTCTGGGGGGTTGAGGGTCTAAGAGCCTTGTACCCAGGGCCACCACATCCCGGTGAGGAGCAGCCAGCCAGGCTGGGGCAAGTTCTCGCTCTGAAAACCCAAACGTATTTCATTGCTGCTCTCTGCTGGACTTTGAGAACCCTCCACCACCACCTCAGACTTCTCCTTCTTCTTCTTTCAGGAAAATCCCTGAGCCAGGCTGCCCCCCCCAGCATGCCCATTATCCCCCAGTCCGAAACCAAGAACCCCCGGATAAACCAGCTGTCGGCCCGCTGGCAGCAGGTCTGGCTGCTGGCACTGGAGCGCCAGCGGAAGCTCAACGATGCTCTGGACAGACTGGAGGAGGTAACAGCCAGCGGCTGCCGCGGGGCCGGGCGGGAGGGGAGCTGTGCCGGGAGTGACTCCGCAGAGAGGTGCAAGTGTCACCTCTCCAATCGCTGCTGCCTTTCACCAAAATCACCCCTAACCCCCCCCCATAAAAAACACCCCTCTGAAAATACCACCTCCCTTCACTCCACGGGACCGGAGTGCTGGTGCCCCCCGCCGTCGGGGTCTGCTGCTGGGAATGAGTTTAACAATTGCTGTCTCTTGCCTTTTCTTTTCCCACGTCTAATGGAATGTTTGTTTCCGTTTACGCTTAACAAAGCAGCTATGCCCAGAAGTGAGTGGTTCTTGATTTTGTTTTCCGTTGCTTTGGCTGTAGGTCAGTGCAGTCCATCTGTATCCATGTTCTGGCTTTGTTGCTTTTCACTCCTCCCAATGTTTAGAGGAAAAAAACCCAAAATGGGTTAAAAATCGTTGGCTTTGAGCTGCTTGGGAAGCGTCTTGGGGTGGGCAGGGGTTTAGCTTCAATTGGAGGGCGAGCGGCTCGTCGGGGTTTGCAGAGGTGAGATGTGCCCCAGCCTCTGTCTTGCTGGAAGATGAGTGAGAAACCCCTTCGTAGCTGCTTAGGTCTCCCCTCTGTGCCCAGAACGGTGCCAGCGGTGGGTTACCCTCCTGGGCAGAGCCTGGCGAGTCATTAGGTGGCATCCGGGCGAGGAAACGACCCCAAACACCGGGGCAGAGCCGAGAGGGGTGGGACGGGGTGTGTGTGTCTGTGTGCAGTAGCTGACGCCCCTGCGTACGTGTGCGGGGCCCAGCGCGGGGGGTGCCGCGTCCCGTGTCGCTGCCCAGTCCTGCGTGGTGGCTGTCGGCTGCCCTGTGTGTCCTCCTGTGCCCAGCAGTCGGTCTGAGCGGCCCCCTCGTTACCCGGGGGGTCGGATTAACCTTCCTGGGGTGGGCTGGTTGGTGGGTGGCAGCCTCCTTCGAGGCTCGTGCCCGGCTGACTGGGGGCTGTTTCCTTCCAGTTGAAGGAGTTTGCCAACTTCGACTTCGACGTCTGGCGGAAGAAGTACATGCGCTGGATGAACCACAAGAAGTCCCGCGTCATGGACTTCTTCCGGCGCATCGACAAAGACCAGGACGGCAAGATCACCCGGCAGGAGTTCATCGACGGCATCCTGGCCTCCAGTAAGTCCCTGCTGCCCGGAACCAGCTCGGAAAATCATAGAGTTGTTGGGTTGGAAGGGGCCCCCAATGGGCAACCAGACCAGATTGCCCAGAGCCTCAGCCAGCCTGGACCTGGAAGGGTGACCTGGACCTCAGTGTGACAGGGTTGTCCCTGCTGGAAGACTGAGGTGCAGAGCGTGCTCTCACGTTCCCAGCTTTCATCACAGATGGGTTTAGGTTGGAAGGAGCTCAGAGCTCACCCAGTGCCAACCCCCTGCTGTGGGCAGCGACACCTGTCTCCAGACCAGGGTGCCCAGAGCCCCATCCAGCCTGGCCTTGGACACTGCCAGGGATGGAGCAGCCACAACCTCCCTGGGCAACCTGTTCCAGCACCTCAGCAAAGAATTCCCTCCTCAGCTCTGACCTAAACCTCCCCTCTTTTAGCCTGAACCCATCCCTCTTGTCCTGTCACTAGAGTCCCTCAGAAAACATCTCACCCCTCTATCAGCTGCTGATTTCTCTGTCCTTGCAGAATTCCCCACCACCAAGCTGGAGATGACGGCCGTCGCCGACATCTTTGACCGTGACGGCGACGGCTACATCGATTACTATGAGTTTGTGGCTGCTCTCCATCCCAACAAGGACGCCTACCGCCCCACCACCGACGCCGACAAGATCGAAGATGAGGTAGAGCACCCAAAGAGGGCTGCTCGGGGGGTTGTGGGGTGGTTCAGGCTGTGGGGTGGCAGTGGGGAAAGACCAAAAGGAGGGGGAGAAGGGATTGGGGTGATGCTGAGCCAAAGTGGCCAGCTGGGACTGACAGGCCTTCCTTGTTTTCCAATGAAAGGCTGTTTAGCTCTGGGGTTTATCCCCTGTGCTGGGAGAAACTCCCAAAACCCTGGTCTCTTAGCTCTCTTGTTGCTGTGTAAGAGGAAGGGACTGATGGCCAGCGGGATGGCCAGGAGCCAGCAATGTGCCCTGGTGGCCAAGAAGGCCAGTGACATCCTGGGGTGGATTAGAAGTGGGGTGGTTAGTAGATCAAGAGAGGTTCTCCTCCCCATCTACTCTGCGCTGCTGAGACCACATCTGGAGTCTTGTGTCCACTTCTGGGCCCCTCAGCTCCAGAAGGACACAGAGCTGCTGGGGAGAGCCCAGAGCAGAGCCACGGAGATGATGGATGGAGGGGAGCATCTCCCTGCTGAGGAAAGGCTGAGGGAGCTGGGGCTCTGGAGCTGGGATAAAGGAGCCTGAGGGGTGACCCCATGGATGTTGATCAAGATGTGAAGGGTGGGTGTGAGGAGGATGGAGCCAGGCTCTGCTCAGGGGCACCCAGTGACAGGACAAGGGGCAGCGGGTGAGAGCTGGAGCAGAGGAGGTTCCCCATCAGTGTGAGAAGGACCTTGTTGGCAGTGAGGGTGCCAGAGCCCTGGCAGGGGCTGCCCAGGGGGGCTGTGGAGTCTCCTCTGGAGACATTTCAGACCCTCCTGGCCATGTTCCTGTGTGACTGGATCTAGGGGATCCTGCTGTGGCAGGTGGATGGGACTGGCTGACCTTTCGGGGTCCCTTCCAACCCCTAATGCTCTGTGATGCTGTGCTGGCAGGTCACCAGGCAAGTGGCCCAGTGCAAGTGTGCCAAGAGGTTCCAGGTGGAGCAGATCGGCGAGAACAAGTACCGGGTAAGGCAGAGGGGCCCAAACACTGCCCTGGCAGCACAGGCCCTGCTCCCCTTTCTCACCCAGGCCACGGGGTCACCGCTGCCAGAGGTGGGGTTACCCCCGCAGCTCCAGGACGCGCGATGGACACCTCCACCCTGGGTTTTCCCGCGGAGCTGGCCGGGGCTGTGTTTGCCCAGTGCCGATCCTCAGCCCCAGGGCGTTCCCCAAACGGGGAGAGCATAACAGTGGCCCTGTTCTGGGGCAGCGGGCGAGTGAAACGCTGCATTCACGGCGCCGCCGGCCGCTGGACGCGGGTCCCTGACGCCTGTGTTTTTCTTAGCCGGCTCCCGGCGAAGGGAGAAGAACTTCCTTAAAGAATCTCTTTGTGCCCAGCTCGCTGTTTATGTTCCAAACCCTTCACCCAGGTGAACCTGGTGAAAGGAGCTGGCAGCAGAGCTGCTCCCCCCACCCCCTTCCCTACCCTCTGTTTGCGGGGCCGATGCTCCAGCCAGGAGGAGCCGCTCACCCTGCACCCCCCAGCCCTTCCCCGGGCTCCCTAAGCTTCTCAAGTAGCATCACCCCCCTCCCCTCCAGATTTCTAACTCCCTGCAGTTAACAGATTTCATGATGATTGAGCTGTTAATCCCATAAATGTTTTTTCTTGTTTTCTCTTCCCCCCACCTCCTCTTCCTCTCAACTTTGCCTTCCCCCACCTCTCCACCCCACAACTCCTCTCCCTCCGTAGTTCTTCCTCGGCAACCAGGTACAGTTCACCCTGCCTTGCTGCCTCTTGACTCTCTGGGTTCGATAGCGGTCGTAGCGCTGTGTGTCCTTCGTGGCTGTGGGATGTGTAACCTGTGAGCAGAGCCTGGTACAGGAAAGGACCCCCCCAAAAAAAACACCCCCAAAAAGGCTGCACTGGGGGAAGAATTCCCTAGGAAAAGCGGGATTTGATGAAAAAGGGATTTCTTCTGCTGTACTGGGGTGTTGATGGCAACCAGTGGTAAATCACAGCTCCTGCTGGGGAGCTCTGAGCTGCAAGATGGACTTGTGCCTGGGGTTCCTCCTTCGAGCCCGAGAGCCACCCCAAAAAAAACCCCCTAAAAATCTGCATTGGGCAGGAAAAAAGGGAAAAATTAGACAAAAAGAGGGTTTTTCCTCCTGTACTGGGAGCACTGGGGATGCTGGTAGCAGCCAGTGGCCAAACAGGCAGCTCTGAGCTCGTCCCCACGGTTCCTCCTTCGGGGAGCAGCCGTCCCAGGTGACATCACAGCGGCACCGCTCCCTGAAGGGCTGCACCAGGCTCTGCGACCCCCTGGCATGAGAGTGCTGAGCCCCTTCCCTCTAGTCCCCTCGCAGGTAGCTGCTAACTGCACCCTCCCCACCCTGCAGTGCTGGGTGGTTCCTAGCTGGCGCGAGGCCGCCGGCCCCCGGCATGTGTCCCCGGTGCGGTGGTGGCCCAGCCGAGCGGAGCAGCATGTGCGAGTGCCGGCTGCTTCGGGGTCGGGGCAGAGCCCAGGGCCCGGGTTGGCTGTCAGCAGGGCTGCTGTGATGCCCCCACTGCCCCCAGTGTGTTTTTCCTGTGCCCTCCCAACCAAACCCGTTCCCCTGAAACAAGCCGACTTGGCTGCTGGAGGTGGCCAGATCCAAGAGGTCACTGGTCCAGGCAGGGACCGTTTTCAGCAGCGATTGGAAACGGGAACTGGTGCATCCCTGCTCTTCCCCTGGGGCGCAGGTAGCTCCTGAAGGTCACTGCACAGAGAGCAGGGAGGCAGTTCCTGCCTCCTCCCTGCCTGTGGAGCCACGTTTGGAGTTGGACCCCTGAGCAGAGAGACCCACGAGTCCCAGTCCAGGGTCCTATGTTCCTCCAGCAGGGAGGGTTTTTCAGAGCTGCTGTCACCTCCTGCCCCTCTGCCTTGACCCATCTCAGGGTGTCTTTGTGCTCCCTATTTCCATCCCTTGGGGGTTTTGTGTTCTGATCCACCTGGGGAAGCTGCTGCTGCTTTTCCCCTCCTGTTGAATGATGCTGGAGATGGTTGTGTTTTCCAAGGCTGGATCTGGGTTCTGTAGACCGGGGTGCAGAGCAGCTACAGCCCAGCCAGGCTCCTGGTGCTCTCCAGGAGATCTGGGGGAGCTTTGAGACCCAGCCACGTGCTTCATCCCGCAGGTGCCCCGCGTTGGAACCACTAATGACCGCCGCAATCACTAATCAGCGTCGCTGCGGGATCCCTGCCTGGATCCCCGTCACTCCGCGCTCACCGAAGCATCCGCGCTCGGGCAGGGGCTCTGGGGGCTGCTGGGGG
Source organism: Rhinopomastus cyanomelas (assembly GCA_013400115.1). Lineage (NCBI taxonomy): Eukaryota > Metazoa > Chordata > Aves > Bucerotiformes > Rhinopomastidae > Rhinopomastus > Rhinopomastus cyanomelas. The sequence goes on from VXBP01004874.1 coordinate 231,079, forward strand.
TCAAGTCTGAGGCTGAGTGAGGTTCCCTGGGCTTCAGACTTGATGAGAAGAGGTTTCTCGCGCGGCGGTGGCGCAGCACTGCTTCTCCTCACTGATTCATCGGCGCTCGGGTGACCCGAGTCGGCCGGCTCGTTGCCACGTGGGCTGCACCAGGGGGGTCGTTGCGTTGCCAGTGTCTTCACGCTGAAAGGAAAACCTCTGGCTCTGGCTGAGGAAGCCACAGAGCCAATTCCAGAGGCTCCCTTGCTGCTCTAAAGTGATTCTCTCTCCAGTCCCAGACCTAAAGGATTTGGGTTAGTTGCATCGTGGTGAGAGCAGCCAGCAAAGCTGCTCTGCGCTTCTCCCAGGAGGGAAAAGCCCTCAACCTGCTCCAGAGCTCCAGGAAGGCATCTGGTGCAGCCCAGGGTGGGAAGGAGCCGAGTGTCCCCTGTTCCCAGCCCCTTGTCTGACCGCTGTGTTGGCTCCACAGTTCGGCGATTCCCAGCAGCTGCGGCTGGTCCGTATCCTGCGGAGCACCGTCATGGTCCGCGTCGGCGGCGGCTGGATGGCCCTGGATGAATTTCTAGTGAAGAATGACCCGTGCAGAGGTGAGGAACCTGCTGGCCCTTGCACAGCTGGGGTCTTCTCCCCCAGTTAGAACTGGGCAGATGGTGCCAGAGTGACTGGTGGGGTTGGAAGGGACCTCTGGAGGTTGTCGTAGCCCAGTCCCGCTGCTGGAACGGGGTCACCAGAGCTGCTGGATGAGCTGAGCTTAAGGCACAGCAGCTCATTAGGAGCAAAGAACTGCCTAGACCCTGGGGGTTCTGGGGCTGAGCAGTGCAGCTTGCTCTAGGTGACCCTGCTCTGACACGGGGACTGGACTAGATGATCTTTTGAGGTCCCTTCGAGTCCCTAATGTTCTGTCTTTGCTGGAGCTCATTTGGAAGGGGCAGTTGATAACCCAGGCCAGGGATGTGGATGAGATCCAGGATCACCTCCTTCCCAGCAGCTGAGATCACCCAGGCCAGGGATGTGGATGAGATCCAGGATCACCTCCTTCCCAGCAGCTGAGATCACCCAGGCCAGGGATGTGGATGAGATCCAGGATCACCTCCTTCCCAGCAGCTGAGATCACCCAGGCCAGGGTTGTGGATGAGATCCAGGATCACCTCCTTCCCAGACAGGGTCATCAGGGTTGGAAAAGACCTCCAAGGTCATCAAGTCCAACCATCAGCCCTGCAGTCCTGAATCCTTTTGTCTTGGGGTTCTGTTGTGGCCAGAGCTGCAAGGCTGGAAGCGACCCTCTGCTGTGACCAGTGGTGGCCATCCTTTGGGCACCTCAGCACGGAGCTTCCCTTCCACAGCTGCTCTCTGAGCCACGGTGCTCCCACAGCCCGGGAGGCTCAGCGCCTGCCCTCGCTCCCTTATTCCAGCACCATGAGCATGAAACACACTAGCACAGGGCCACTGGCCCAGGAGTTGAAGCCAAATGACTTTGGGGAGACCCTGCAGCTCTTTGGATCATTTTAGGGTTGACTTTTACTGGTCACTCAGCCCTTTAGATCTCCTCTTACTGTGTTTAACCCTTGTCAGAGACAATGATTAAAGGGTCCCAGCAGAGCATCAGTATGAATTTTGGGGTGTCAGGTAGCTTCTGAAGGGCCAGTTCCTCAGAGCTGATCCACAGCAGGAGGTGGTTTGGGCAGAGCAAGAGGGGTGGGATGGTCTCACCTGCTGTTGGGTTGGAGAGACAACTGGGGCTGTTTAACCTGGAAAAGAAGAGGCTGAGAGGAGACCTTAGTGCTGTCTGCAGCTCCCTGAAAGGAGGGTGTAGAGAGGTGGGTGCTGGTCTCTTCTCACTGGTGACAGAGTAAGAGGGACCGGCCTCAAGCTGCAGCAGGGAGGGGGTTAGACTGGATATGAGGACAAATTTCTTCACTGAAAGGGTCATCACCCCTTGGAACAGGCTGCCCAGGGAGGGGGTTGAGCCTCCATCCCTGGAGGGGTTCGGAAGCCTCATAGATGTGGTGATGGGGAGCAGGGTTTAGTGCTGGGGCTGATGGAAGACTCAGGAGAGTAGGGAATGTGGTTGGGCTTGATGACCTTGGAGTCTTCTCCAGCCGAGATGGCCAAGGACTTGTGCCCTGACCCCAGGAGCCGTTGGGTCCACACAAACCTCAGGTCTCCTTTCTCCCCCTCCAGCACGAGGCCGGACCAACCTGGAGCTCCGGGAGAAGTTCATCCTGCCGGAGGGCGCCTCGCAGGGGATGACTCCGTTCCGGTCGCGGGGCCGGCGATCCAAGCCGTCGTCGCGAGCGGCCTCCCCGACACGATCCAGCTCCAGCGCCAGCCAGAGCAACCACAGCTGCGCTTCCATGCCGTCGTCTCCCGCAACGCCGGCCAGCGGGGCCAAGGTGGGCTTTGCGCGTGAAGCCTCCCCCGTTGCTCTCCTCTAGAAACCAGTGGCCTCCGTCCCCACCCCGGCGAGAGGAGGAGCTGCAGGAGGTCCATGGAGGAGGAAGGTTGAGGCTCAGGGGGCTTGATGGTTTCTGTGGTCTCTAGAAGATGCTCGTGGTGTCTGCGGGGAGCACCCCGCTGCAGGTGGGGTGGGCTGGGAAGGTGCAGGACAAGGTGCAGCCTCTCATGGTTCCTCAGGAGGGTCCCCAGCCTCTCCCTCGCCCCCGGGGCTGTGCCGCTGGCGCCAGGACGAAGCCACCACCCCTCATCTCTCATCTCCCACCACATCACTCACTCCCCTCACGTCTGATTTCATCTGTTTGGGCTCCCCCTCCTTTATTTTAATTTAGAGACTTCCTGTTTGCTCCTGTTGAGCTCCCCTGCCGGGGGGGCCAGTTCCAGTTGCTTTTCCTGGTCCTTTTTTTTTTCCTCACTCACTCCCACCTCTCCCTCCCCCTCCTTGGATTTTCCATTCCACAGACTCCTCATCTCTTCTCCCGATGCTATGACAAGCCCTGGTTGATAAACAGTAAAGCGGGCACCCCCCTGAGGGGATGCGATTACCCCGACTTCCAGCTCCCGGGCGCCGAGGTATTGTATGGGGGGGCTGGTGCCCCCAGGACCCGCGGGCAGGCCCCCGCGCCGCCACCACCGACACCTCCTGCTCCCCTGCCCACCCACCGCTGCCGCCGCCTCACGCTTCCCCGCCCTGGCAGAGCAGCGCTTGGCACCGCTACCGCTCGGGCGGCCGGCAGCGCTTCTCAGGGCTCCCAAAGCTGGATCTAAGCAGCTGCCAGAGTCCTGGAATTGGGTTAAACCAACCCTCAGGGTCCTGAACTCGGATTGAACCAACCATTGGGGTCCTGGATTCGGATTAGATCACCCACTGGGGTCCTGGATTCGGATTAGATCACCCATTGGGGTCCTGGATTTGGATTAGATCACCCATTGGGGGCCTGGATTTGGACTAGATCACCCATTGGGGTCCTGAATTCAGATTAAGTCACCCATCAGGATCCTGATTTTGGATTGAATCATGCACCAGGGTCTTGAACTCAGATTAAATCAACCACTGGGGTCCTAAATGCAGATTAAATCACCCATCAGGGTCCCAGACTTGGATTAAATCCCCCCCCTGGGGTCCCAAACTCAGATTAAACCAACCAGTGGGGTCCTGAGCTCGGCATGAGCCCCCCGCTGGGTTCACGCTGAAGCCCGGCAGCTCCGGGCTCGTCCTCTTGTGCCCTCAAGGTTCCCCCTTCCAAGGGCCACTCTGGAGCCTTTCGGCCCCGTGTTGGGCTCTCGAGATCCAGAGCTGAGACCTGAGAAGCCGCTGCAGCGCCTGGCCGGGCCCCTCACTCGGATTCCTTGCGGTGCCGCCGGCCCGATGGCTCCTGGGGGATGGATCCGGGGCCGAGAGCTGCATCTCCCTGCAGTTCCAGCCTCCTGGAGCCCTGCTCCGGCGCCGAGGAGCCCCGGCTGGCTCCGGGGCAGCGGCTGTGAGCGGCGCCGGGCACCGGTGATGCTTTGCTGTAGGGAAGGGGCCGGCCTGAGCTCGCGGTCGTCGGGTCAGGAGCGCTGCTGCCCCAGCTCCCCGACCCACCGCTTGCTGCTCTGAACGCGGTGATGAAGCAGGATCCAGGACCAGGCTCAGCGGCTCGGATGATGCAGGCGGCGCCTTCGCGGTCGTGGAGTTGATGTCCCCGGAGGGGGCCCCGCTGCAGCTCCAGTTTCGGGTTGTCTGAGCTTCCCACAAAACTATTGGGGATGGAGGGGGAGCCCCTCAGGGGAGGTGATGCCCCAGGAAGGGGCAGGGGCCACCCCAAGATCCAGAGCTTTGGCTGAGCTGTGGAAACTGGAGCTGCCCCCTTGCAGCGGGGTCCGGGTGCCCCCACCCCGGCGCCTTCCCCTTGAGCTGCTTCTGCCCCGCTGCCTGTGCCGGCGTCTCGAAGGCCGAGGGAAGCCCCGTTTGAGGAGGCGCTGGGGCGGATTCACGGGGGGTTCTTTCCCTTCATGGTTCCCATCCCCACTCGTCTGACCTGGGGCTCTGGGTGCCCAGACCCACCCCGGCACCGGGGCGACGTCCCTCCACCTCAGCGGTTCAGACCTTCCAGAGCGGCCCCGGTGCCCTGCTTTGGCCGGACCTCATCCCCAATTCTCCCGCGTCCCCCTGTGAATCCCTGCGGGAGGCCCCTCCTGCTCCTCTTGGCCCCTCAGACGGGGCTTCCTGGGGCGTCGGAGCCCTCCTGCTGCCCCGAGAGGTGACGCCCCGCGTCCGCTTGTCCCGCAGGTGACCCCGGCGGCCGGCAGCAAGCTCAAGCGCCCCACCTTCCACTCCAGCCGGACCTCCCTGGCTGGCGACACCAGTAACAGCTCCTCCCCAGTGTCCACAGGTGCCAAAACCAGTCGGGCAGGTGAGTGGGCTGCAGCCACCCCCTCCTCCCCATCCTGCTGCTGCTCCCGTGCGGCCGATTAGTTATTAAACATCCTGAACATACTAAGACTATTAGGAAATAGCTCCTAATAAAGGATCCATATTGATGTTTATGGTCCTAATGAGTGACTTGATTAATATTAATGACTGCTACTGTTGTGTGTGAGGGGTGTCTTTGCAGCCAGTTACTGCTCTGCTAATAGAGGGGCTCTGCTCGTCTATTAGTGTTATTATAGTCACTAATAATTAGCAGATAAATCGACACTGCTGCCTTCAAACCATCAATATGCAGTCACATACTAAATGTATTAAGATACCACACTGTTTAAGATATTGCTAATTATTGCTAATAATGCATTTATGTTCCAGTTACTGATAAATATATTGGTATTATAGTTATTAATAAGTCACCTGATGTGATGGTTCTTAGTTATTGTTAATATGTTGGCAGCATAGTTATTAATTATCATAATAAATATATTGATAGCATAGTCATTAATTATTATAAATATATTGGTAGTATGGTTATTAATTAATATAATAAATATATTGATAGTATGGTCATTAATTATTATCAATGTATTGGTAGTATAGTTATTGATAAGTATAGTTATTAATATGTTGGCATGGTTAATAATTAGATAAAACAATATTGGTAAATGCAAGTTATAGTTATTAAAATATTAAATATAATGGAAAACTAATATTAAAACATACTATCATAGCTATTAATATCCTTATAGTCATTAATATATTGATGTGATAGTTATCAATTTATTGGTATAGTAAATAATTAGATAAAGTAATGTTGGTAAATGCACATTATCATTATTAAGATATTAAATAAAATTAAATACTCCAATATTAAAACGTACTATCATAGCTATTAATATCCTTATAGTCATTAATATATTGATATGATAGTTACTGATTTATTGGTGTAGTTAATAATTGGATAAAATAAGATTGGTAAGTGCGTGTTGCAGTTCTTAAAGTATTAAATAGAATGAGAAACTCCAATATTAAAATAGATGATCATAGCTATTAATATCCTTACAGTCATTAATATATTGATGTGATAGTTATTAACAAGTATAGTTACTAATTGATGTGTTGCATTGGAGTTATTAATAATTATAAGATTAATGTAGGTAAATGAAAATAATAAATAGTTATGAAGATAATATGTTTTAAGTTATCATCTGCAGTCTGTTATTGTAGTTATTAATATCTTGATATTATCATTGCTGATTAATGCATTGATATTGTTCTAGTTAATATATTAATATATTAACGATATAGTTGATAACTCCTTATTATTATGTTCGTAATTAATGCTAATATCGTCCTCTTCTTCCTCCCCTCTTCCTTCCTCTTCCTTCCTTCCTCCTCATCCTCTTCTTTCCTCCTCATCCTCTTCCTTCCTCCTCTTCCTTCCTCCTCTTCCTTATCCTCTTCCTTCATCTTCTTCCTTCATCCTCTTCCTTCATCTTCTTCCTTCATCCTCTTCCTTCCTCCTCTTCCTTCATCCTCTTCCTTATCCTCTTCCTTCATCTTCTTCCTTCATCCTCTTCCTTCCTCCTCTTCCTTCCTCCTCTTCCTTATCCTCTTCCTTCATCCTCCTCCTTCCTCCTCTTCCTTCCTCCTCTTCCTTATCCTCTTCCTACATCTTCTTCCTTCATCCTCTTCCTTCATCTTCTTCCTTCATCCTCTTCCTTCCTCCTCTTCCTTCATCCTCTTCCTTATCCTCTTCCTTCATCATCTTCCTTCATCCTCTTCCTTCCTCCTCATCCTCTTCTTTCCTCCTCCTCGTCCTCTTCCTTCCTCCTCCCTCCTCCCCCTCTTCCTTCCTCCCTCCTCATCCTCACCCTGCTGCTGCCTCTCACGCTGCCCCCGGCACTCGCCCATTGCAGACCCCAAGAAGACGGCCAGCCGCCCCACGAGCCGGGCCGGGAGCCGCACGGGCAGCCGGGCCAGCAGCCGCCGGGGCAGCGACGCCTCCGACTTCGACCTCCTGGAGACGCAGTCGGCCTGCTCGGACACTTCGGAGAGCAGCGCGGCCGGCGGGCAGGGCGGCTCCCGCCGCGGGATGGCCAAGCCCTCCAAGATCCCCACCATGTCCAAGAAGACGACCACTGCCACCCCGAAGCCTCCGGGCCCCAAGAGATAATAACTGTGCCCAGCACCTCCGCGTGGGGAGAGACGGACAGAGAGAGGGCAGGCGAGGGGCCGGCCGCGTCCCGCGCTCCCGCTGCCGCTCCCCGCTCCGCGCACTGGATGTATAATTTATTGGGGAGGGGAGAAGAAGCTCTATTGTTAAAAGTCCTACGAGAACCGTTGTGTGTTATCCAGTTGCCTTATTTGGGGTTGGAGGGTTTGGGCTGCGGGGGCTTCGTGGGGCTTCCGGTCCCTCTTCGTTCTCCTTTTCTTTCTGTCATTGCCCTGGGGTTTTGGGGTGTTTTTTGTAAATTGCTCTTTTTCCATGTGAATCCCGGTGTCGAGACCCCCGGCAGCCGAGCCCTGCGGAGAGAGACGGCGGCAGGAGGAGCGGGGAGCGGGGCTGGGCAGACAGCAGAGCTGGCCTGGGGAGAGAGCCCGACCTCCAAGGAGAAGAGACCAGACTGGAGAGAAAACGAAACTGGACTGGGAACAAGTGGAGAAGAAACTGGAAAGGAAAAGTGAAGAGAAAAATTGAAACCAAATCGGGGAGAAAAACACACTGGGGAGAAAAACCAAGTGGGGGAAAGAGCCAGACTGAGAAGAAAAAGAAATTGGGAACAGTTTGAAAAGACAAACTGAGGAGAAACATCGGAGAGAAAACAAATTGGGAAGAAAAGCAGACTGAGAAGAAAAGGAAATTAGAAACAATTTGAAAAGAAAAACTGAGGGGAAAAATTGGGAAGAAAACAAATTGGGAAGAAAAATGAGCTGGAAAGAAAAATTGAGAAGAAAAAGAAATTAGAAACGATGTGAAGACAAAAATTTGAAGACAAAAACAAATTGAAAAGGAAACAAATTGGAAAGAAAAATTTGAAGAGAAAATGAGTTGGGGAGAAAAATTTGAAGAGAAAATTAATTGGGGAGAAAAATTTGAAGAGAAAATTAATTGGGGAGAAAAATTTGAAGAGAAAATTAATTGGGGAGAAAAA
>VXBP01004874.1:243784-317801 GCA_013400115.1 Rhinopomastus cyanomelas
TGCTGCCCGGGATCAGCGGCCGCCCCCCCCCGCCGCCCGGCAGCGCCGTCAGCAGCGCGGACACCGTGGTCAGTCTCGTCAATCTGGGTGAGAGAGACATCGGGGGGGCGGTCTGGGAGGGTCCGGGGGGCACCGGGGGCACTGGGGGGATCGGGGTGTGCGGGCATCATCCCCGCGACTTCAGCAGCACCAGCGGACCGGGACGTGCCAGGGGTTGCGGGAGGGATCCAGGAGGCTTCGGAGGGTGCGGGAGCCACCGAGGGCCACCGGACACGATGCTTTTGCATCGATGCCTCTGAGCATCCCCCGGTGCAGAGTGGTCAGACAATCCCCCTCCCCGTGCCCAGAGCTGAGTCCAGTCCCCACGGGACCTGGGTGACTGCCCTGGGGTGGCTGCAAGCACTGTGAGGCTGCCCATGGCCTCACCACCAACCCAGATCCACCGGAAAAAGAGATGGAGAGGGGCATGGAAGAGAGACTGCGGGCTGGGAGCAAGCTGGAGCAGCTGGCTGAGCCTGGCCCAAGGGGCAGTGAGAGGTTCCGCGTTGGGAAGAGCCTTAAAGATCATCTTTAAGCCCAATGAACTGGGCTGTGTCCATCTCCATCATAAGGGAGGCTGGAAACCACAGTGGGGGGAGGCTGGTGGAGGCACCAGACACCTTCATCTCAGTGGGACCCATGGAGCTGCTGCAGGACACCCCCCCCCTCCCCGGGCATCGGCAGCTCTCTGGTGCCAGCAGCAGGGTGGACCCGGTTCCCCGCAGCAGGACACTGAGTCACGGGGAGAAATCAAATCCTTCGGGTTCCCGGTTCCTGCTGGAATCCTGTCCAGCTGGTTACTGGGGACACCCGGCTCCAGGCTGAGTTTTCAGGTGGTTGAGTGAGGGGCAGCCGGCATCAGCAGGGCCGTGAACAAGAAGGAGTGTGGAGGATCCCACCATGAGGACAGGCACTGGGCTGGACTGGGATCTAATGGGAAGCACAGAGCAGGCGTTAGGACGTGTGGGGTTTTCCCTGTCTCTGCTCATTGCTTTAGGGGTGTTTGGGTTTCCCTGTCCAGGCCAAGCAGGAGGCTTTTGGGGAGCTTGTGGAGCAGGAAGGAAATGCAGGGAAGGTGGGGGTTCAGTGTCAGCAGGGACATGGACATCACCCCTTGGACAGGGACAGGGTTGGGGGTCCTGTGTTTGGGGACAAACCCTGCAGAGCCCCTGTAGGGAGGGGATCTGCATCCTCCTGAGGAGGGGTGGGTGAGGGACGGCTCCATCCACTCTCACACCCTCCCGTAAAGAGACTGGGGAGCACCCTGGGCCGCTCCGGGTGGTGCTCAGGGCCACCCAGCACCAGGGGCTCCCGGGGGAGCTGAGACCAAAGGGTTCAGATCCCGGAGCAGCAAATCCCAGCTCCCCTCAGCCCTCAAAAGAGCAGCCCGGCACCACAAAGTGCATTAAAATGTCCTCTGGGGTGTTCGGGGGGGGGTGAGCAGGGGAGCCGCCCGTGAGGCGTCGGGGCTGGTTCAGGGGTGCTGGTGCCGCTCCCCTCTTCCCAGTGCTCCTGGAGCAACTGGGAGAGTTGGGGAGCGGAGCCCCAGCCGGTGAATTTGAATGGCTTTGATTTCCGCGGCTTCGTCAGCCCCTTCATGTTAATGAAAGAAATGTTTGTGGGTGACGGCTACTTGCCATTTGCATCCGTAATTAGCCCGACGGGACATGCAAATGGGCGAACTCGGGGCCCCATTGGGCACTTGGCTCTCTCTTGCTCGTAGCCGCCCCGGAGAGTCCTGTGTGAGCGGGGCCGGGGCGCAGCTCTCAGCGACGCCCCTCTCTCCTGGGAAGGGGAAACGGAAAACCCGAGGCACGACGACACCTCCCAGTGCGGGCAGCGCTGGCCGCCGGGCAACGTCGGGGGTCACTGGGCACCTTGGCTTGGGTTTGGTGATGGAGCGGCCCGGCCCCGCTGCCCCTCGATGTCCCTGTACCCCGCTGCCTCTGACAGGTGGAGGGTCGGGGAGATGGATTTTTTAAGCCTGGGGTGAGGATGGGCTTTGAGATTCGTGTTGGCCGGGTTGTGGCTCTGACCCCGGAGCAGAAGGGAAGGAGGAGGCTCAGTGTGCCTGAGCCCACCCCTCAGCACCCCAAAACACAGCTCGTCCCTTTCCCTCAGCCTTTACAGTGCGGCGGGAGCTCATGGATGGAGGGAAATGGCTTTAAACTGCGAGGAGAGGGTTTAGGTCAGATCTGGGGTGGAAATCCCTCCTGTGAGGGTGCTGAGGCTCCGGAACAGGCTGCCCGGAGAGGCTGTGGCTGCTCCATCACCCCTGGCAGTGCCCACGGGCAGGTTGGCTGGGGCTGTGGGCACCCTGCTCTGGTGAGAGGTGTTGCTGCCCATGGCAGGGCGTTGGCACTGGGTGAGCTCTGAGCTCCCTCCCAACACTTTCAACGCAGCCGAGGTGCTGCTCCTCTCCCTGCACCAGCAGAGCCTCCCCTGCTGCCAGCTGGGGTGCCTGGGCGAGCTCTCCCCTTCACCCTCACACAGTCCCCTCCAAACCCCACTGGGATCAGGGTTTTTTCCCTTCCCCGACTTCATTTCACAGCTGTCTGTGCCTCCTCCTCCTCCTTCTCTGGGCATCTGGGTCGGTGGATTAGGTGGGAAAAGGGTCACAAACCAACCGCCCGCAGAGCTGGGCTGGGGACCGGGGGCTGCACAGGGCAGGACCGGGGGCTACCTCGCCGCCACGGGGCACCCAGTGCCCAGCCCCATCTCCTGGCGGTCGTCTCAGGAGGATGGAGGTGCAGCGGGAGGGCTCGGATCCACCGGGAAAGCTCTGAAATCTCTCCCTGCTGTGGAAATTCTCCCTTGATTTTGCCTCCCCTGCTCGCCAGGGCAGGACAGCATCTTCCTCGCATCCCCTGGAAACCTATTTTAGGCTCCGAAGCCCTTGGATGTGGTCGAATATCCTGCCATCTCCTTTTAATTTAGTGCCTGAAATGATCGCGGGGAGCATCGGGAGCAGCCAGCACCGGCAATTACCACTGATGGGCAGTTTATAGCAGCGGAGAGAGACGTTTACAGGGAGAAAGAGCAGCCAAAAATAACGCGGGGAGCGGGATGAAGGGCCGGCGGCCCCCGTCTCCCCAGGGGTCCCACTGCCAGGGCTCCTCCGGCCCCACAACGGTTTCTCTGAGGACATCATCTCTTTTAATTAAGTGTTGAAGGAGGGTGGGAGCAAACAGCCCAGCTGCGAAAGGTCAGCTTTGGGGTGGGAGGCAGATGCAGCAGCTCGGAGGAGTGAGGTGGTGAAGGCTGCAGGAGGAGGAGGAGGAGGAGGAGGAGGAAGGGGGCACAAGGAGAGCAAAGAGCTTGGGTTGGGCTTTTTTAGTGCTTCTCATCCGCAACCCGGATAATCCGCCCACAGATAATTGAGGGTTGGCTGTGGGGCTGAGTCAACCCTCCTCGAATCAATAGCAGGTCCCCAGGCAAACTGGGAGGGACCCAGCACCCACCTTTCCACGCCGGGTGGGGTTTTCACAGCCAGTTCTCATTTGGACTCGAAAATGGAGAAGATTAAACCTTCTCCGACCTGCTGGGTGGATCCCCTCGCCGCGTCTCCAGCATCATCCTCGTCTGCCCCGGGCAGCCCGTGTCGGCCCGGGAGGGGAGGGTCTCCCTTGCTCCAGGGGGGTTTCTCCTCTCCTGCTCCCCAGACCCAGCAGCGATTCCTCCTGGTCGCTCGCTCCCAGGACTCGGCAGCTTGCTGGGACATCCAGCCCTTCTGGCTGATGGAGGTGCCTCCTGCTGGGCTCCTTGAGCTCCTGGTCCCCTCCGCAGCCCATCGATGGGAAGAGTTTAAGCCCCTCGAGCAAAGGGGCTTCACCCTTGGCTGGGGTGGGGGTGAGAATCACTTCTTCGGAGTCGCTGGGTCCCTGAGACCTCTGACTCGACCCCAAACCCCACCCCGGGTGAAGATCAAGGTGGGTTCTGAGCTGCTCTGTAGTCTGGTGGGGTCTTGCCTGATGCCAGGGAGCAAAGGGGTGACCCTGCGACCCCCAGGAGACCAAAAATACTCTTGGGGGGGACACGTTGGGGTTTTATTAGGGGGAAAGAAACAAAAGGCGATTCCTCAGGTTGTAGCTTTAGGGGGTTTAAGGTTTTACAGAGGCGTCGGAGTCTTCACGGCACCTGTGAGCGCTGACCCGGCAGCGACGGGGTGGGTGGGGGACTGGGACGGCAGGGAAAGCCCAGGGGGCTGGTTTCTGCCCGTCTGAGGGGTTCAGGGGCCGGCTCGGGCTCCCCACAGCAGTAGCCTCCTGGCCGCAGTTGGCCACTGGCTGGGCAGGGAGCAGGAAACGTCCGTCGGCCGCATCCGCCCGGCCCCGGCTTTTTTTATACCAGGACTTGCGGCGGCGCCGGGAGCGGGAGGGGAAGAGGCAGCGGGAGGGGGGGAAAGAGGGGAAAAAGGGGGAAAGGGAGAGGAAAGAAGGAAAGAAAGAGAATAAAGAGAAGAAGAAAGAGAAGGAAAGAAGAAAAGGAAAAATAAGGAAAAAGAAGAAAAAGGAGAAGAGAAAAGAAGGGAAAAGAGGAGGAAAAAAAGAAGAAAGAGAAGGAAAAAGATAAGGAAAAGAGAGAATAAAGAGAAGAAAAAAGAGGAAAATAGGAGAGAAGAAAAAGAGAGAAATGATAAGGGTAAAAAGGAAGGAAAAAGAGAAGGAAAAGAGAGAAGAAAAAAGAAGGAAAAAAGAAGAGAAAAATTGGGGGAAGAAGAAAGGAGAGAAGGAAAAAAAGAAGGAAAATTGGGAGGAAAAAAGAAGGAAAACAGCTAAAAAGGAGAAGGGGAAAGTAGTTTTAAAAAGAAAAAAGGAAAGGAGAAGGAAAAACAAGAAAAAAGAGAGAGAAAGAAGGCAAAAGGGGGAAGGAAAAGAAGAGAAAAAAGAAAAGGAAAAAGAAAAAAGAAGTAAAAAACAGATAAAAAGAAAAATCAGAAGGCAAAGAGAAGAAAAAAGAAGAGAAAACAGAAAAAGAGAGAAGAACAAAAGAGAAGAAGGAAAAAGAAGGGGGGAAAGAGGAGAAAATAAAATAAGAAATAAAATTATAGGGAAGGGAAAATAGGGAAAAAATGAAGGAAAAAAGAGAAGGAAAAAATAAAAGAAGAAAAAAGAGAGAGAAGGGAAAAAATAGAAGGAACAACCAGGAGAATAATAAAAAAGGAGGGAGGGGAAGGAAAAATAGAGAAGGAAGAAACCCCGAAAGATGTGGAGATGCAGAATCAAAAGCCTCCAGGACCAGTCTGGGGAGAGCCCCCAGCGAGTCAGTGGCACGAAGTCCACAGCAACCAACCCCGGGTGGATCTGGCAGGTGAAGGGCCCCTCGTCCCCTCCCCTGACCGGCTTCAGGATTGTGTTGGAAGCCCTCGTTCTTCACTGAACTATTGAATCAAACTCATTAAAGTAGGAGCCGGGTCCTGTGGGTTTCATCGCTCCCGGTGCCTGAAGGAGGGACTTCAACCGCTTTAATCAAGTCCAGCCAGGGCAGCCCCCACCCACCCCATAGCCCAGAGTTTGTCCTTTTGGTTTGGATTCAGGGGGATGAGGAGCCCAGAGGGATGAGGAGCCCAGGGCCCAGGGGGATGAGGAGCCCAGAGCTCAGGGGGATTTGTCTTCAAAGTGGGGGAAAATCAGACTGGTGGGGCTGCTGGTTCTTATCAGTCCATCAGGGTGGCCAGTGCCACAGTGAGGCTTCAGCGCAGCCATCCCTGACCCCTTCACTCCACAGTCGAGCAGGACCGGGACATCTTCTCCCCAAGGCCATACTGGAAGGAGTTCAGATTCGACCTGACCCAGGTCCCCACGGGGGAGTCGGTGACGGCCGCCGAGTTCCGCATCTACAAGGCACGAGGCGCCTCCCGCCACGTCAACAGCACCCTGCACCTCAGCATCTACGAGATCGCGGCCCAGCACGCCAACAGGTGACCGGCACAGGGCTGGGGATGAGGCTGAGGATGAAGGGGGTGGTGAAGGTGATGGGGACAGAGTCGTAGAATCATTAAGGTTGGAAGAGACCTCCAAGGTCATCAAATCCAACCTTCAACCCAACCCCACCCTGACCACTAAACCATAGGAATGGACATTGTGGGGATGGGGATGAGAGTGATGGGAATGAGGATGAAGACAGGGATGGGGATGAAGGCAATGTGGATAATGGGGGTGGGAATGGAGATGATTGGGATAGGAATGAAGGTGGTGGGAATGGAGATGGAGATGGGGATGGAAAAGGGGATGGAAATAGTGGGATAATGCTGGGGATGAAAATGCAGAAGGGGTCAGAGACGGGGATGGAGATGGGACCCCCCCAAGCACCAGCTCCAGCACTTTCCCTTCCCACCACACGCTGAGGGAAGTGGCACCACCGCATCCAGCTGTTCCCAGTCGTTCCCACTGGGCTGTGCCACACGTCACTCCTCAGCCGGGGCCGGGCCGATGCTTTTCCCAGCAGAGCTGCCAAGATGCTCCCATCACACCCAGCACAGCCAGAGGCACTGGGAGCCGCTGAGCTGAGCTGGCAGGGCCAGGGCCCTCTGGCTGCTGTTAGCCACCCACTCTGTTTTCTCTGCCCCATTGCCACAGGGAGTCTGACCTGTTCCTGCTGGATGCCCAGGACCTGCCTGCTGGGACCGAGGGCTGGCTGGTGTTTGATGTCACGGCCGCCAGCAGCCACTGGCTAGTGGACGGCAGATACAACCTGGGGCTGCGGCTCTACGTGGAGACGGCGGATGGTGAGTCCTCACCTGCAGCACCTGGGGCCAAAACCTCCCTCCTGGTGGGAAACTGTGGCACTGCCCTCGTAGCTCCGAAGGATCCTTCTCACGTAGGATCCAAGCCAGCACCTCACCCGGCTTCAGGGCTCTCCAGGGGTGGGGGGTGTCCCAGTGGCCACTCTGGTGAAGAAGGGAGAGGAACAACTGCTCCAGTCTCCTGCCCTGTGAATTAATTCCCGTCTGAGGAGAAGATTCAGCCCCCATCAGCATCACTTTCTCATCCCTGGACCAGTAGATGGGTTTGATGCTGGCTTCAAGATCTTTGATGATTGGGATCCCTCAGCACCCCTCAGGAACTGGAGTCCTCTCACCCCTTCTTGCTGGGGGAGGTTCTTCTTGGAGGCTGGGACTAGAGGATCTTCAAGGTCCCTTCCCACCCACAGCAGTCTGGGCTTCCTTCTTGCTGCAGCTTTTCATCCCCAGCTGGGATGGGGAGCTGGGTTTGCAAGGGAGAAGCTCCCCAAAGCCATTCATGCTAATGGGGTTCCCAGTGTGGGCTGTAATAACCCCACTGGCACCTAATGAGCTCCTCACCTGGAGGTTTAACCCTCTTCTCACCAAGGGATCCCATCTGCTCCGAAGGAGCCTGCTGCAGCTGCACAGGGCCACAGGGAGCATCTCGGCCCCCACTGGGGGTCAAATGGCAGCTGGGGACCCCCCATCACAGAGCTGTTCAGGTTGGAAGGACCTCTAAGATCATCGAGTCCAACCTTGAAGCCGACACCTCTGTGAGCACTGGACTGTGTCCCACAGTGTCACATCTGCTGCCTTCTGAGCCCCTCCTACACCAGGCAGGGGCCAGCACTCCCCAGACCAGGTTGCCCACAGCCCCAGCCAGCCTGACCTCGAATGGCTCCGGGGATGGGGACTCCCCCAGTGCCCTGGGCAGCCTGTCCCAGGGTTTAACTGCTCTTTCCCTAAAGGAATTTCTCCTCATTGCCAACCTGGAGAAACTGGTGGCCATTTCCTCTTGCCCATCCACCCCCTTCCCTCCCAACCCACCCAGGGTGGGGAAGGAGAAGACAATTCCCGTGGGTCTTGCTTGGTTTGGCTCCCGAGTGGCCGCATGAGCCCTTCGTGAGGTGGGGGCTGAGCAGGGTGAGGCCAGGGCACCGGTGATGGGGGGGGATGATGGTTTGAGGGGGCAGGGGGAGGCTGGACAGGAGGACAAGGTCTTGAATCTGAGGGTGGGGGGTCCCTGGAACAGGCTGCCCAGAGAAGGGGTGGGGACCCCATCCCTAGAGCCCTCCAAGGTCAGGCTAGGGCTGTGGGCAACCTGGTCTGGTGAGAGATGGTCCCGTTCGGTGCCGGGGGGGTTGGACTGGGCACCCTTTGGGGGGTCCTTTCACACTCTCTCACCCTCTGACCCAGCTGGTGGGGGCCAACAAGACGGGACCCCCAGGGTTCGTCCTCCTCCTCCTCCTCCTCCTCCTCCACAGGACGCAGCGTCGACCCCGGCTCGGTGGGGCTCTTGGGGCGCCGGGGACCCCGCTCCAAGCAGCCCTTCATGGTGACGTTTTTCCGGGCCACCCCCAGCCCCTCGCGATTCGCCCGAGCGGCCAAACCCCCGCGGAGGCGGCAGCCCAAGAGGACCAACGACCTCCCGCACCCCAACAAGCTGCCGGGGATCTTCGGTAAGAGCCTCGGGGGGCGAGAACCGGCCCCGCTACCAGGCTCCTTCTCCTTCCAGGACAACCTGGACCCCCCCACCCCAGTCCTGAGCAGGACCCCGGCGGGGAGCGGGGTGCGGGGTGCGGGGTGCCGGCGCCGGGGGGTGATGCTGCCTGTGTCCTTCTCCCGCAGACGTCCACACCGCCGACGGGCGGCAGGTCTGCCGGCGCCACGAGCTCTACGTCAGCTTCCAGGACCTCGGCTGGCTGGTAGCCGTCTCCCGGGCGAAGGCAGCGTGAACTGAACCCCGCCGGTGCCCCTCGTCGGGACCTGGCCCGGCCCGGCCTCCCCGGGACTGAGCGGGGCAGGGCTCCGAGCTGAAACCCCCCCGGGGACCCCCGACGGCGGGCGGGTCAGGCTGGAAAAGAGAGAGCAAATCAGACTGACCCCACACGATCGAAACGGCTGCTCTGCGGCCAAAGGAAACCCCGTGCGACCAAAATAACCCCCAGAAATGGAAATAGCTCTTTTTATTAGAACCAAAACAGCCCCTATAGAACCAAAACAGCCCCTATAGACTCAAAACAGCCCCTATAGAACTAAAAAAAAACCCCTATAGACTCAAACCAGCCCCTATAGAATCAAAACAGCCCCCACAGAATCAAAACAGCCCCAAGAGAATGACGATGACCCCAGCAGAACCCAGGTCGCCCCTATAAAGTCGAAAGACCCCCTGTGCCATCCGAAGACCCCGGCCAGATCGAAGCAGCTCCCCCAGACCCAGCGAGAAGCTGCCCCGGGGTGGGGTGTTGGTGGGAGGGGGACGGCTGAAGGGCCGCGGGAAGGGTGCAGCCTTGGGGTGACCCTTTGCTCTTGCCTTCTAGGACTGGGTGATCGCCCCGCAGGGCTACTCAGCCTACTACTGCGAGGGGGAGTGCGCCTTCCCGCTGGACTCCTGCATGAACGCCACCAACCACGCCATCCTGCAGTCCCTGGTCAGTGCCAGCCCGGGGAGGGGACGGGACGGGAGGGGAGGGTTCCCCTGGAGCTGGGTGGTTGTGTCCGGAGCGTGAGAAGCCCACGGCTCCACGTCCGGACGGAGAACATCCGATGTCCAACGGGGATCTGTGCTGGGGCCACTCAGGGGATCATTTAGGTTGGGAAAGATCTTGAGGATCATCAAGTCCAACCACAAACCCCCTCTCCTAAGCCCTCTGTTAGAGACAGAGGTCTTGGACATCAGAGAATCATCCAATGTGTTGGGTTGGAAGGGACCTCCAAGATCATCCGGTCCAACCATCACCCCAACCCCATGCCGCCCGTTCAGCCCTGCTCCCCAGGGCCACAGCTAGTGGGTGTTGGAGCCCCTCCAGGGGTGGTGACTGCCCCTCTCCCTGGGTGGTGGTCACGGCTGCTACAGAGGTTGGGAGCCATGAAACCCATTCCCAGAGCTGCTTCCACGGCGCTGGGGTGGCTGCAGGTGCCCTCTGGGCTACAGGGAGAGGCTGGTGGAGCCAAGGACCAGAATCATGGACTGTGATGGGATGGAAGGTGGGGGTTGGACTGGAAGCCTTTTGGAGCTCCCTCCCAACCCAACCCAGTCTATAGAGCCTGGAGAGCAGGATTTGGAGCTGGGCAAACTGGGGTTTAAGAGGGTTAAGGTTGGAGGCTGCAGTTCAGCTCCATCTCCCAGTACCGCACTGGTGGTTGCCCACACACCACAGACCATCAGGGATTGGAAAGCACCTCAAAAGATCATTGTCCAACACCCCTGCCAGAGCAGGGTCCCCTAGATCCAGCCTCACAGGAGCAGCCCAGGTGGGTTTTCAGTGTCTCCAGAGAAGGAGACGTCCCCTGGGTGCTGCTGGGGAAGGGCCATCGTGTCTCCCGAGCACCCTCCTCGCCGCTGTGAGCGAGGGCTCCACGCGAGGTCCCACACGTTGGGTTCAGCATGTTCCAGCCAGGAAGGTTCTGAAGGTCTGGGGGGGTTTATTTTGGAGGTTTTTTCCTTCCTTCCCCCAAACCCAAGCGGTGCTTTAAGTTCTGGAATTTCCTGCCCTGCGAGTGTTTGACTTCCCAGCGCCGGAGCTGGTCCCAGCTAATTACAGAGCCCCTGGCTGAGCCTTTGAAGGTCTCCTTCTGCACCAACGAAGCTGCCAGCGGCTCTGTCCGGGGCTGGGCACCCTCTTGGCAGCAGTGGGGAGGGCTCCTACTCCCCCTGCAGCCACCCATCACCTCCTTAGCCCCCAGTGGTTGCCCCCCGACCCCGACAGCTCTTCCCGAAACGGGAGCTCTCTTGGGGCAGGATGTGAATCACCTGGCGCCCGGATTCGACCCTTCTGGGAATTGCTGGGGGAGCGGTGCCAGCCCTGGGCTTGTGCTGCAAATAGCAGGGTTTGACCTCAAAAACACCGGACTTCCGAGCTGGGAGAGCTGGGCTGCCCCACTGATGGATCCATTGCACATGGCAGGGAGGGCTCGGCGCGGCCAGCAGCTCCCAGTAAGGCAGACGGGGACTGGGGTCACACACGTCCGGAGCCGGAGCAGCTGTGGGCGCTGCGGTGTCCTGTCGGGGAACCCCAGGCTGGGTTTGCCTGGAAGGGCTTCCAGTCCAACCCCCCTGGCACCAAGCAGGGGCCAGCACTCCCCAGACCAGGTTGCCCACAGCCCCAGCCAGCCTGACCTTGGATGGCTCCAGGGGTGGGGTCTCCACCCTGTCTCTGGGCAGCCTGTTCCAGGGGTCCCCCTCCCTCAGCTTCAACAACTCTCTCCTCCTGCTCAGCCTCAGTCTCCCCTTTTCCAGCCTCAAACCATCCCCCCTGGTCCTGTCACTCCCTGCCCTTGGGAACAGCCTTCCCCAGCCCCTCTCAGGGGTTGGAAGGTCGCTAGAAGGTTCCTCCTGGAGCCCCCCTCCTCTCCGGGCTGAACAACCCCAACTCTCAGTCCACGTCCCAAGGAAATTTGGGGTGATGCTGAGCTCCAGAGGAGAATCTTTACCACAGCAGCACCCAGCACCCCCCACCTCCCTGATGTAATTTAGGGGGGTAATTTTAGCCCTTTTGCCTCAAGAGCCCAGAGATGCCAGCGGGGCAAGCGAAGGGGCTGCCCGGTGCCGCGAGCCCCGGTCCAACACAAACTGCCGCAGGGACTGCCCGGGGCTGAGGATAAATATTTTCCCAAACCGCTGGGAATAATCTCCCCATTCACTCGGGCTTCTTGCCCTTAAGAGCTGCCTCAATGGGGTGGGTTTTTCTGAGCTGGGTTTGCCCAGTGGCCCCATCTGCCCCCCAGGTCCACCTGATGAAGCCCGAGGCCGTCCCCAAGGCGTGCTGCGCCCCGACGAAGCTCAGTGCCACCTCGGTGCTCTACTACGACAGCAACAACAACGTCATCCTCAAAAAGCACCGGAACATGGTGGTGAAGTCGTGCGGCTGCCACTGACCCCTCGGTCCCATCTGCACCCCGAGGGGCCGGTCTTCATCCCTGGGTGTCTCATCCTCACCCCTGAACGTGCTATCCCATCGTTGAACATCCCATCGCATCTCTGAGTGCCTCATCCCCATCTCTGAACAACCTCTCTCATCCCTGAATGACCCATGCCATCCCTGAACATCCCATCCTCACCCCTGAATGTTCCATTTTCAGCCCTGAGTGTCCCCTCTTCATCACTGAACATTCCATCCCATCTCTGAATGTCCCATCACATCCCTAGGTGCCCATCCCCATCCCTGAGTGTCCCATCATCACCCCTGAACATTCTATCCCATCCTTGAACATCCATCACACCCCTGAGTGCTTCATCCCCATCTCTGAACATCCCATCCTCATTCCTGAACATTCTATCTCATGCCCGAGTGTCCCATCCTCATCCCTGGATGTCCCACCTTCATCCCTGAATGTCCCATCTTTACCTCCGAGTGTCTCATCGTCACCCCTGAAGATTCTATCTCATCTCTGAACATCCCATCACACCCCTGAGTGCCCCATCTCCATCTCTGAACATCCCATCTTCACCCCTGAACATCCCATCCCCATCTCTGACCATCCAGTTCCAACCCCTGACCATCCCCACCAGAGCACTGTGACACTGGGTTGGTGCTGAGAGGGTGGAAGAGGAATTTCACCAGCTGCCCGATTGCAAAGGCCATTAATAATAACAATTAATAATAATAAATAATAACAACAATAAATCCCTGCCACCCCCTTCCTAGAAGTGGACGTAAATGATAACCCCCTTTTAGCCCCTTCCCACCCCTAATGACACGGAGGGGGGTACCTATGGGATCCACCTCTACGCCCACAGGGCTGAACAACCCACCTGTCCCCAGCCTAAACGAAAGCCCTGCGGGATGATCAAGTAGCTGCTTGATGAACCACAGCCACTGCCCCTCAAAGGTCACAAGATTCAGCCCCAAAAATGGGGAAAAAGGGGGGAAAAAATAAAGGGGGGGGAACATCCACCCAGAGCCAGTGTTTTATAACTGGTGAGTCTGGAAAATAAACCAGTGAGGGAGGAAAAGCAACTGGGGGTTTGTTATGGGAAAGCAGCAGATCTGCTGGTGAAACTGATCTTCAAAGCACCTTGTACACCCCAGCCCCACACACCCTGCCGAGCCCCAGCTGCCCCATCCTTCCTGCACAAGCTGGGAACCCCCCATCCCTTCCTCTCCACATCTTTTCCCCCTCCCAGGAACGCTCCCAGTTTCACTGGAAGTCCCAAATCAAACCCTTTCCAGTGCTGTGCCTGCACAGCCAGGTCCCCACCGCGAGCAGCTCTAATGGGATGGGGCTCCCCTGCCCTGCAAACCACGACTTAAATCCTTTCCTACAGCCTCGTCCTTTTTGTTGGTCTTCTGCCACCCCAAGAGCTGCTCTGGCTCCTGGAGCTTCCTGTCCCAGCCTTCCTCTCCCACTCACACCAGTCCACGCCGCACAGAGACAGAGTCGGAGCAGCCCGGCTTCCCAGCAGGACCTGCCTCCCTCTGCCGATGGGAAAGGCCACTACAGAGGCCAGGAAAACCCTAAAGGAGATCCTGCTGTGAGAGACACAGCTCTAGACATCCATGGAACCACTAAGGACCTCCGCGACCATCAGGCCCGACCCCAGACCACATCCCACAGCACCTTCTGAATCCCTCCAGGGATGGGGACTCCACCAGAGGATGAGGCCAAATGCAAACAGATCAACCAGAAGGCAGCACTGCTGTTACCCTCACGCTGTGAGAAGTCCACAGCTGGGGTGGGGAGCTCTGGGGTCCTTCAAAAGCAGGTTTTATTGTCACCAACCCAAGTCCTCCCAGCACACGGCGCAGAGCCGGCCCCGTCCGACTCAGGGCAGCGCAGCGTGAGAAGCGATTTATCCCCCGTGGGTCAGTGCTGCCCACAAAGCTCACACCAAGCTCAGCAGGGGAGTCCCAGCAGTTGGGAACTGCCTGGAGGGGGGTCTCTGGGCTGTCCCACCCCAGCCAGCTCCACCTCAGCCCCTCCAGGCCGGGCTCAGTCCATCCAGCCCCTTCCCCACAGCTGAGCTCAGGGGCACTCCCCGCAGTCTGAGATGATCACCTTCTGCTTCGGTTTCCCGTCTTTGGTGCCCTGAGCCTTGGAGAGAAGAGCAGCAGGAAGCAGATGAAGTTCGAGGGCAGGAGGGACGCGGGCTCTACCCAAGCGTCCCGCCGCCTACCTCGATCTGCCGCACCACGTCCATGCCCTCCGTCACCTCCCCGAACACCACGTGCTTCCCGTCCAGCCAGTCTGTCTTGTCGCAGGTGATGAAGAACTGGGAGCCGTTGGTGTTGGGGCCGGAGTTGGCCATCGAGAGCAGCCCTGGGATCAACAGGAGCAGGGAGGGAGCGATGAGCACCGGAGCTGCTGCCTCACCCCAAACCCATCCTCGAGCTTTGCAGGACTCTGGTGGGTTTAGGATCGCGGAACCACTGAGGGTGGAAGAGACCTCCAAGATCTTCCAGTCCGACCCCACCCTGCCCACTCAACCCTGCTCCCCAGGGCCACAGCTACTGGGTGTTTAAACCCTTCCAAGGATGGCAACTCCACCCCTCCCTGGCAGCCTGTTCCCACCCCTGAGCACTCTGGCAGGGAAGAGATTCTCCTGGTGGCCAACCTAACCCTTCCCTGGGGCAGCTTGAGGCCGTTTCCTCTTCTCCTATTGCTGGTAATCAGGAGAACAGACTGACCCCCACCTCCAACCTCCTCTCAAGTAGCTGTAGAGAGCAGTGTGGTCTCCTGTCAGCCTCTTCTCCCCAGAGGAACCAGCTCCCTCAGCCTCTCCTGACAGGGAAGGGCTGGGGCAGAACAGCCCAATGTGGCCCCTACACGAGACAGTGCCACTGTGCCTCCCACTCTCTGCCTGGGAAGACAGTTCTACCTGGCCCCGTGTGCTTGAGGATGAAGTTTTCATCGTCAAACTTCTTCCCGTAGATGGACTTGCCGCCGGTGCCGTTGTGGTTGGTGAAGTCGCCGGCCTGGCACATGAACTGGGGGATGATGCGGTGGAAGCTGCTCCCTTTGAAGCCGAAGCCTTTCTCGTGGGTGCAGAGGCAGCGGAAATTCTCTGTTTGGGGAGAAGCGGGGAGGGAAAGTGAGGGCTGCGTCACGGCTGGGGGCCAGCAGGCTGGGCTACCTGACCCGCTGCTCACCTACGGTCATGGGGACCACGTCTGAGCGCAGCAGCATCTTCAGCCGCCCCGCAGGTTTGTTCCCGATCTTGATGTCCATGTAAACCTGAGGGTTCACCCGGGATTTCTTGGCAGGAGGTTCACCCTGGGCAGGGAGAGAACAAACCACGCTGAGATCCCCGCGTTCTGCCTCCAGAGCCAGCCGGCTCCACGCTCCCAGCCCTCGGGACTGCAGGGATACGAGACGGCTCCAACGGCTTTTCCTACCTCCTGTGCCTCTGTTTTGGGGGCCTCTGCTCCTGCCTCCTCTGTGCTCTCCTCCAAGGTCTTCCCTGAAAACTTCTTCAGCCACTCGTCATCTGACCAGACTGTGAAGACAAAAGGAAGGGTCAGAGCTCCAGAACGGAACCAAAAGGCTCCCCGTTCTCGAGGACCTCAGAAGCATCCAGAGGTTCTGCCCCAAGATCAGGATGCACGGAGCTCAGCAGAGCTCAGGAGATCCACGTCCTCCCACATCCCACCTCCCCCTTCTCACCAACCCACCAGGCCTGGAGGATCCCTCTTTAATTCGCATGGGTTTGGCCAAGTTCACGCGGATCGTCCTGCCGAAGAGCTCCGACTCGTTCTGCGGAGGAAAACAGGGAATCAAAAGGGAGACAGAGCCCAGCGGAAGGTGAAATACCAGTGTGGGTGTCCCCAGATCCCCAGGGGGGCCAGAGGAAACCAGAGCTGGCTTCATGTAGCCCACGGCACATCAGGTCTTGCCCTGGGAAGATGGCAAAGCCACAGGTCTCTGCAGGCAACGGGATCGGGGTTCGTACCATGTTGTCAATGGCTGCTGCTGCGTCCTGCAAGAGAGTGAAAGAAGAGCAGCTTTCCAGAGGCTGGAGAAGCCCTCTGAGCTCAGCCAGCCCAGAGCAGGGCACTCAGGGCCACAGCCAGGCTGGCCTTCAACACCTCCAGGGATGGGGACTCCACCACTGCACTGGGCAGTCCAGTCCAGGCTCTGGTCACCCTTTCCATGAGGAAGGGCTTCCTAACATCAACCTAACCCTCCCCTGGCAGCTTCAGCCTCTGCCCTCTCATCCTGGTGCTGGCTGCCTGAGAGAACAGCCTGACCCCCAGCTGACTACAACCTCCCTTCAGTGAGTTGGAGAGAGGGAGAAGGTCCCCCCTGAGTCTCCTCCAGGCTAAACATCCCCTGGCAGTCCAAAGCCATAAAGGCTGCCAAAGGTTCATTATCCTAAAGCTCATCTCCCCCAGGGTGGTGAGAACTGATGGATCATTCAAGACCTCCATCTAAATCATCATCTGAGGTTCCTCCTCCCACAATCAACCCATCTAATAGAATCACAGGATGGACTGGGTTGGAAGGGATCTCTAAAGGTCATCTAGTCTGACCTCCCCTACATCAAGTCCTCATTTAGACCAGGGTCTGGGAGAGGAGGAGAGAAATCTCATGTAGGAAGGTGAGGAATGAGTAAATATACGAGACCCTGTGCTGCCCACAAAGCCAAGAGCCCCCCAACTCTGTCGGGCTGCTGGGCTGGGCGGCATCAGTGTGGGATCAGCATGGGATCAATGTGGGATCAGTGGGGGCTGGTGGAGTCTGTGCTTCAGCCCTAAAGACAACGGGAAAAGCAAGAACTCCAATGGGAATTCAAATGGGAAGAGCAGGGACTGGGAAGGCAGACTGGAGTGACGGGAGGCTGCAGCCAGTCCCCACCACTCGCATCCGTCCATCTAGGGAGTGATGGTCCTGCTTGTTGGACTGGATGACCTTTGGAGGTGCCTTCCAAGCCAACCCATTCCATGACTCCATCTCCACTGCAGGAGAGGGGATGAGGACCCAGCCCCAGGGAGGATGTGGAGGGTCCAGCACCCCGAGCAATGCCCCTTCCTCACCTCGGCCAGCTCGAACTCGACGAAGGCGAATCCCCGGTGCTTTTCTGGAAGGAGAAAGAGCGACAACAAGAAGGGTGGTGGGCAGCAGCCAAGACACAGGAACCCCCTATTGGGGGAGGTGGGAGATCCCCACTCCGGGCAGGGACCTCCTGGCCACGCACCGGTCTCATAGTCGAGTGGGATCTGGATGTCCGTGATGTCGCCGAAGGGGATGAAGGCGGCGTGAAGGACCTTCTCGTCCACCTCCTCCGCCAACCCTCCTGTGGGGGAGCGGGGGACACGGTGTTAGCGCCCCGGGAACCGGGATCGAGACCGGAATGGGGACCCTCCCGCCGGGGCAGCTCCCACTACTCACCCACGTACAAGACCCGCTTGGTGGCCGCCATCGTCCCGCCGGGACCGCCCCGGAACCGCCGCCCGCCCCTTCCGTGGGGCCGCCCCGGACGGGGCGGGACCGGGGCAGCGGCTGCCGAGGGGAGTGGAGCCGCGGTTCCGCTTTGTGGGGACGGAGAGCCCCGCAGCACCTGGAAACAGGAGCTTCGGAGCGCTTTCGGCTCCCTGGGACACCCCAGCCTTTCCCAGAGAGGGTTCAGCGGTGGCTGGGCTCGATGACCCTAAAGATCTTCACCCTAGAGAGCCTCCTGTGACTCTATAGCTGCAAAACCTCAGCTCCAGGGTGTTGTAGGTAACCACAGCCCTTCTGCAGGGTCAAGTCCAACTGCTCTTGGCTTGCTCTGTGTCCATCTCCTCTGTGGCTCCGCACTGGACTCCCCAGCATCTGCGTCCTTCTGGAACTGAGGACAGACCTGGACAGAAGATTCCAAATGTGGTCTCCCTAGGGCAGAGCAGAGCAGGAGGAGAACCTCTCTTGATCTACTAACCACTCACTCCACTTCTAATCCACCCAACGATGCCACTGGCCTTCTTGGCCACAAAGGCCCATTGCTGGCTCCTGTCCCATCCTGCTGGCCCCCAGGACCCCCAAAAGATGACAGAACACAGCGCGTTCTCAATTCCTTTATTGATAAATGCTTTTCCAGACTTTCCAAACATGGGATTGTCCACTTAAAACCAAAACCACAAAATACTTTCAATCTAAAATCCTCAATGTCCTCCTCAGAAGGAAGAAGGAGGCACAAACGACAGAGCTCTGGTCCAACCACAAAAGGAAAGCAAAGCTTGCAAGCCCAATTCTGGTTTTGGAAATCTAGAGCTTCAGAGTTGGTTGGGGTTTTTGTTTTTTTAAATAAGATCTTTTTCAGATTTAATTTACAAAATGCAGTAATAGAACTATGTGATACGATGCACGGCACGGAGATCTGCGCGACAGTGAAGAACCATCAAACATCTTCAGCTGATGCCTAGGAAGGGGCTATTTGGCTTCTCTGCATCCTACAGGAAGAAGTTACCCATCAGAGCAAACCTCGCTCCAGGCTAACGAACGGCTGCTATCAACATCTGATCAGAGCCTCAAAACCAATGATTGAAGCCACTGGAAAACACAGATGAA
Source organism: Rhinopomastus cyanomelas (assembly GCA_013400115.1). Lineage (NCBI taxonomy): Eukaryota > Metazoa > Chordata > Aves > Bucerotiformes > Rhinopomastidae > Rhinopomastus > Rhinopomastus cyanomelas. The sequence continues at coordinate 262,251 of VXBP01004874.1, forward strand.
AATCACAGGATCATTCAGGTTGGAAAAGACCCCTGGGGTCATCAGCCCTCAGCTCTGCTCTAGAAGGTCACCCCTAAACCAGATCCCCCAACACCACATCTTAGCGACTTTTAAACTCATCCAGTGATGGGGACTCAACGCCCACCCTGGGCAGCCTGACCACTCTCTCCAGGAAGAATCTTCTCCTGATGTCTAGGACGTAAGAACCCTCCACATTCTTCACCATCCAGCTGTGACGTCTGACCTCGACAGCTTCACAAGTACTGCAGACGTCAGTTCCAGACAGCCCACGGGGAAATGGATCATCGGAAGGGAGCGACAGCACTCAAACACTCACCAACCTGACTCACCAGCTCAACAAGAGCCATCTCCAAACCCAGGAGGCAGCAGTGGCTCGGACAGAGCTCTGCAGTGAAGTGCCAGCCCTGACCCCAGCGCTGCAACGCACCGTAGGCAGATGATTGTCAGGATAAGAACAGGCATTAAGAGCCCATTTAGCCTCCGAGTCACTGGGAACATCTTGTGCCTCATTTCATCTCCCAGATTAGCAGTTTCACACCACTCATCTCAATACATTAGATTCCTTCCCTGACATGTCAACTGCTAGAGCTCTCCAGGGACTCCTGCAGCATCTCTGATGCTCAATTAAATCTTGAAGACTTCTTTCCAAAGCTTCCCACAATAAGGATTCCAGTGGGATAAACTTTATGGTTTTTTAAAGAGTGGCCTAAAATCAAACAAGTGCTGCACCCAGACCTACAGGAGCCTCCAGGCCAGCTGCTTGCACTAGCATTTTGCTTTATTTAATTCTCCTTCTGGAAGCTTTCCTCTGAAGCCACAGATCAAGACACTCACCAGTCTTCCCAGTTTAAGAGGTAGCAGCAACCACGCCCACCTTCTGGGCAGCTTCTTTCTTGGCTTGGTGAGCCTGCAGCACTGCGACGGCCTCCTCCACCTCCAGGAGACAAGTTACCTAGTGAGACCTGCTCTCCTGACACCCCCAAAGCCTCCCACAACGTGCCCCCATCCTAAAGGCACAGGCCAGTTTACCTTGGACCGGAGGGACTCGGGAGACTCGAGCATGTGCAGCAGCTCCGAGTTGTCAATCTCCAGCAGCATCCCCGTGATCTTCCCTGCGAGGCTGGGGTGCATAGCTTGAATCAGAGGGAACAAACGCTCTCCTGGAGGGGAAAACCAGAGTTGAGAGGGATGAGTTTTGATTAAGAAGTCACCCTTGAAACCCAGAGGAACACATCACCTGCAAGAACCAGGGCTTCACCTACCCAGCATCTGTTTCTGCTCCTGGGGAGGGGCAGCAGCCAGCATGGAGGCCGTCAGCGGCTCCTGCCCCTGCACATGCACTGCAGGCTGCGGTGCCTGTAGAAGGGCAGACACGAGGGTTACGACACAGACACTGGGTTAGAGACAGTGAGATATTCCCTGCTCCTAAAAGACTGTCTTTGTCAAGCCTCCAGCAGCCTTCAGTTTCAGCAAAGGACAGATGGGGTGCTCTTGGTTCACACACACACTCCCCTCCAAGCCCTGAACTCAAAACCCCCTGATGTCACCCACAGGTGCTGGAAATACCCTAATAACAGATCAAAACATCCCAAAGTCAAATATTAGTAATGAGAAAGAACATCTATGTTTGCTTTTTACGCCATGTAGATGTACTGGAGAGTGGGGAGAAGTGCTCTCAGTGGTACCCCAGTGAGGAGCTGGCAGAGGAGAACAATCAGTTGTGCAAAGAACAGGAAAGCAAAGAACCAGGAGGAACCTCCTGATGTGGCAAATCTGGGTTAAAAAAAAAGGGGCTTGTAACTCCAAGACAGAGAAAACAAGGTTGCCCCTGGCAAAGGTACAACAGCCAGGTTTTTCAATTCCAAATGATGATGCCTGTCTGGTTTATAGAAGTAGGGTGAAGATTTATGTTGTAAAAAGCACTTGTTTCATGTGAAAGCTGCTCGGCTGCAGGATGGCCCAGGCCAGGCCCTGGTGTTACCTGCAAAGGCTGCACGGCCGGGTGCGGGCTGCGGACACTCGAGGCGTATTTATAGGGAGGAACTGCTCTGGGAGCTGGGGCAGCTACGGGTGCACGAGGAGCTAAACTCTGCGCTGCAGCACTAACACCTGCAAAAGAAGACATTTAACAAACAGCTGTAGCGACGCACAAGTGGGTAAACTGGGGTGTCTGAGATTAACTGCTGCCTTCAGACCATGTCCTGCACAGTAGCACTGGCTTAGTCTCCAAAAGGCAACTGGCTGCTTTAGGGGGGGGCTATCTCCTCTAAAAGCAACCCATGGATGTCACATCTGGCATCGGAAGTATTTTCTAGCTGTTCACTGGATTAGAAACCATTTGGTTGCTCTACTCAGAAAACACCATCCACAACCTACAGAGCCTTTGTCTTGCAGAGGGGTAGAGATGAGCTCCAAACCAGCACAAAAATAACCCATGTGGATCTGCAGTGCTGAGCTGTAGCACCCAGCTCTCCCCAGCCCTGCACACTGCACAGCAAGGAAGAGCTAAGATCCAGGTGCTGTCTCTGCCCCTCGGTTATTCAAGCCCAACCACCACCTCTGGAAGCAGAAGTAGCCAAGGCTCAACAGCATCGTCCTCCCTCCCAGACGAGGGGAAGAGGTGGGGAGGCAGACACCTTACCAACTCGCTGGGCAGCGGCGGGGAGGCCACGAGAGGCCGGGGCATTGCCAGCCGGGGCCAGATGGCGCAGTGCTGGCCGCGGTCCAGACTGGCGCACGGCATTGGGCATCCCCTGGAAGCCTAATGGAAGAAACGAGGGGAAATCCTCAAAACAGAACCCACGGGCACGTAGGGGCAAGTCAGCTACGGCAAAGCAGGTTAGGGTTGTGCACGGAGAAGCAGGCATGTGCTGTTCTGCGTTGGAAAGTGCAGCCAAAAGGGATGCTTCAGGACTCTGAAGTGACTCGTACAACCAGAACGTTGGCTCTAGGACACTCACCTTGAGGTCTTCCCCCTTGCTGCCAGCGTGGGTTGGGTCTCATCTGTGTCATCTGGTTGGGTGCATAGTAAGTGGGTCTGCTCTGAGCCTGAGGAAAGATCAGATCAGCTCAGAGGCAACATCTTAAGGGAATAACAAACGTTGTTTACAACCTGTTTTGGCACTTGCTGCGCCAGGACTCAAGACTCAGCTCACATTAAGAGGCAGCTGGGAAGTCACAGAATGAACTCCTCTGACTTCACCCCCCTCATTAGGGAGTATTTGCTTATAGGCATGAAAAGGCTCAGCGCGGTGACTGCAGCTGAACCAGCCGCGCTGCAACACAGGTTAAAAATCCCCCACTGGCTCAGCTCACCTGGGGCACAGCAGGCATGAAATAGCCTCCAGCAGCAGGCTGGAACTGGTTAATGATGGTGTTGGCGGGCAAGGCCCTCATGCCAGCGATGCGCTGCATGTACTGGTTGGTCAGATGGGCCTTCCGCTCCTCTTTCCTCTGCGCCAGTGCAACGTACAGAGGCTTCGAGCCCACAATGCGCCCGTTCATCTCTGTCACTGCTTTCGTAGCTTCCTCTGGAGAGGAAAAGCAGACAAAGCCAAACCCTTTGCTCCGGCCATCTTCCAGCATCACCTGCAGCAAAGAGCAATTGCTAGTGGAGCAGCAGTACAAGCACTTGGCCTAAGGATCAGTTTTGCACTGCTAACTGGCAGACTGCAGGGCAGAGCTGTTGCAGAGGTGTAGGGACAGGCGTTCGGCCAGCTAGAAGGCACCTGTCTGGATTTGCTCTGCATTTCTGTCAGCACCCCGTATCCCCAGGCCCACACTGCACAGTTAGGAATGGGAAAGTTCTGGTGCTGCCTCTACGACATCACTTCATCCTGCTTTGCCACTCCCTGCCTCCTCTTTTGAAGGGAGAATGAAGTCTGCAGTAAAATCCCACCAACACCCAAATAAATCTGTGTGTTTACTAGTCCAGATGTTCTCAGGACCACAATGACAAGAGGAGATAACTGCCCTTCAGTCCCTCGGCCAGACTTAAAAACCCAACAGCCCCAAACCCCAGCTATACCTTGGCACTCGTTATGGAACCAAAGGGTGAGAACTCCTTCCTCAATTTTTCATCATCTATGGTGTCATCCAGGTTTTTAATGTAGAGGTTAACACCCTACAAGGGAGAGAACATGACACCCACAGCATTAAAGAAACCCTTGAGTGCATCAACTGTTTGCAACCAGCTGCCAGAGCTGTAATTTGTTTGAAAAGTCTTGATTTAAGTGTTGCAAAGGTGTAGAGACACATCCCACTGTGGTGAAAGGGAGTTTGTCTGGATTTCCTCTGCTTTCCTCTTGCATCCTGTATCTCCAGTCCTGCACTGTGTTGCAAGGAGTGGAAAAGTGAAGATGCCATCTCTGACAGGCCCCAGTCTTGTAAAGACAGCAGCATAGGGTTATGGAGTGTCCTCTCATCCTTGTAGGTGTCAGTGTGTTCAGGTGGCCCAGAAGGCAAATGGCATCCTGGCTTGGATTAGCAATAGTGGCCAGTAGGACTAAGGATGTAATTCCACCCCTGTACGGGGCACTGGGGAGGCACTGGAGCAGTACTGGGGGCAGTGCTGGGCCACTCACTTCAAGAAAGAGATTGAGGGGCCAGAGTGGGTCCAGAGGAGCAACAAGGCTGGGGAAGGGACTGGAGGGAAAGGCTGATGCGGAGAGGCTGAGGGAGCTGGGGGTGTTCAGCCTGGAGGACGCTAGTGGGGACCTTCTCCCTCTCTCTCAGCTCCCTGAAGGGAGGTTGTAGTCAGCTGGAGGTCAGGCTCTTCTCCCAGGTAACCAGCACCAGGAGGAGAGGGCAGGGCCTGAAGCTGCCAGGGAAGGGTTAGGTTGGGTGTTAGGATGCCCTTCCTCAGGTAAAGGGGGATCAGAGCCTGGACTGGAGTGCCCAGGGCAGTGGTGGAGTCCCCATCCCTGAAGGTGTCGAAGGCCAGCCTGGCTGTGGCCCTCAGTGCCCTGTTCTGGCCACTGGGGTGATGTTAAGTCCTGGGCTGGGCTGGATGAGCTCAGAGGGCTTCTCCAGCCTCAGTATTTCGGTGACTCTGTATCAGAATTTCACAGTAAAGGAACTGTGATGCTCTACAGTACAGGAACATGTGAAGCATGTCTCACTGTCAAGACTATGCTCTAATATCCCCTCTGCCCCCAACCACCACCAAGTCCTTCTAACTCCCAGGACAAAGTGGCACTTAAATTCAGAGAAAGAACAAACTATCCACCTGGTACCGGCTGAGTCTTTCTTGTTTTAGCTGTTCAAACCTTCGCTTCAGCTCTGCCTGGCGCTCCATCTTCTTCTGTGCTCTGCCTACAAAGACCATTTTTCCATTGATATCCTTTCCATTCATGTCTTCTACTGCCTGGACAGAGGGTTCAAGAGGAAAACTGTCAACTGGTGAAGCAAGACAGTACCTGATGCTGTTAGGAACAGGGCTGCCCCAAGCTCACAGCACTCTACCCCTGTCTCTCAGCCAAAAAGCCAAGGCTGCCCCACTACCACTCCCATGGGAGAAGCCCATTTCTAAGCCATGTTCTCACTTCAGACTCCTCTCTCCTGCTAAAGCCCTGCACTGTAGTGTTTCTTCAGCAATTAACACTCTAGATTACACAACTGCATTGTGTGGATCTAGTCACCTGGAGCTACCCCCAGACTTCAAGAAAACAAAGTGCAAAAGGTTTCTACCTTCTCCCACCTAGAAGAGGTTAAGCCATCTCTCATTTTAGTTAGTTAGTCTCTCTTTTATAACAGGATTCTGTTATAACCCAACCAACTTCATAACCTAACTAACCAAGCAGCAGAAAAACCTTGGTCATACCTTGTTGGCATCTTCGTGCTTTTCAAAGCTTACAAAACCAAAGCCTTTAGATTTTCCTGTGGGGTCTGTCATCACTTTAACACTCAGAGTTTTACCTGTTACCAATGGACAGGGTTAGTAAAATATAAATCTACTTCAAGACTATTTCACTCCATACAATAAGCCCCAGGCCTGCCAGTGTCTCATCAGCTCCTGCCTCCAGCCCAGCACTTGGCACAACAGCTACCCAAACCTCAGCTCCATTCCTCAACCTCAGAGTGACCCAGGAGAAGTGTTTAACTACCAGGGGACACGAGAGTCCCAGCCTGGCCAGAGGTGTTTCTGTATTTACCGTATTTGCTGAAGAGTTCCTTTAGCCTTTCATCATCCATGTCATCCCCAAAGTTTTTGATATAAACGTTGGTGAACTCCTTTGCCTTGGCTCCCAGCTCAGCCTCCCGCTCTTTACGAGACTTGAATCTCCCAACAAATCTGTAAGAAAGAATGAAAATCCCAGTAAGCAGCTTGTCAGCAAGAGCAGAAAACACGTGTGACTTGCGGTGAGGCCGTAAAATGAGTGTGTAGTAGGAGCTGGGAATGGGGACAACAAAGGGTGACAGTGGAAGAGAAGGACAAACAGGCCACAGACCAACCAAGAAAAAAATCACCTGTCCTATGGTCAGCCAAGGATGCCCACCCAGCTCTGCAGTGGAGAGTCCTGGGCCACAGAAAACCCCCCCCTAGCCCGCTAGCAGATCAAGGCTTGGTTAGGGAAACCCACCAGCCCTGTAATGGAGGGGGAGCAGGCCATGGCGTGGGCAGGGTCACTCACCAGCCCTGTAGTGGAGAGGCAGCAGGCCAAGGCTTGGGCCAGGAGAACCAGTGCCTTGTGTGTCCCTGTTAATACCGAGATGCATCACGGTTCATGCGATCGCTGCTGCTGCTGGCTGTGACACTCACACTTTGCGGTCGTTGAGCAGCATGCCGTTCATCTTCTCGATGGCTCTATCTGCAGCATCCTGGGTCTCAAAGTGCACAAAAGCGTAGCCCTTAGAGCCATTCTCATCACACACCACCTAGGCGTGGGGAAGGAAAACAAACCGTCAGCTTCCTGAACGCGTTTCAGCCTCCGTCGCGCTCTGACACAAGGCCGCTAGTGAAGATGGGCTACTCCAAGGGTTAAGTGTGTTCCACACCTTGGGCACTTCAACAATCCTTGACCTTTTGGTTAACTCTGCCTTTCAGAGGCTGCAAACCTCACGTGGTGAAAGGTGGCCCCTTCCCTTCCTAATGCTGGACGTCAGCGCTAGAAGAGAATTGGACAACGTAACCACATCTCACCTTGCAGGACAAAATATTCCCAAACGCTGAGAATGTGTCATAAAGGGCCTTGTTATCAATGGATTTGTCCAGGTTCTTAATGAAGACATTCCCAACCCCTGACTTCCTCAAGGAGGGGTCCCTCTGAGACCACATGATGCGAATGGGTTTTCCTTTGATCACATCAAAATTCATGGTATCTAAAGCCCGCTCAGCTGCAAGAGAAGTCGAGAACAGATTGCTGTGGTTTGTTAAAGGTTTCCATCACATGGATGAACACTTTCACAGAACCTCGAGAATTTCTTGGAGAAAATACCTCCAAGATCATCAGGTCCAGCCCAGGACCTAACATCACCCCAGCACACACAGGAAGGCACTAAGGGCCACAGCCAGGCTGGCCTTCAACACCTCCAGGGATGGGGACTCCACCACTGCCCTGGGCAGTCCACTCCAGGCTCTGATCCCCCTTTACCTGAGAAAGGGCATCCTAACACCCAACCTAACCCTTCCCTGGCAGCTTCAGGCTCTGCCCTCTCATCCTGGTGCTGGCTGCCTGGGAGAAGAGCCTGACCTCCAGCTGACTACAACCTCCCTTTAGGGAGCTGGAGAGAGGGAGAAGGTCCCCCGTGAGTCTCCTCTTCTCCAGGCTAAACACCTCCAACTCCCTCAGTCTCTCCCTCCAGTCCCTTCCCCAGCCTTGTTGCTCCTCTGGACCCACTCTGGCCCCTCAATCTCTTTCTTGAAGTGAGTGGCCCAGCACTGCCCCCAATACTTGATGGGAGGCCTCATCAGCACCCAGTACAGGAGAATGATGTCCCTAGTCCTGCTGGCCACACTATTGCTAATCCAAGCCAGGATGCCATTTGCCTTCTGGGCCACCTGGGCACTCTGCTGGCTCCTGTTCAGCCCGTTATCACCCAGACTGCCAGGTTCCTCTCTGCCCAGCTGCTCTCCAGCCACTCATCCTCCAGTCTGTAGCTGCTGGGGTTACTGTGGCCAAAGAGTGGGACCCTGCCCATGGCCCTGTTATAGCTCATCCTGTTGGCCTAAGGTCAGCCCATCGACCCAGCCTGTTCTCTGAATTTTACTCAGCTCATGGAGACACTTTGGGGTAATACAAGGGGCAACCTGTTCCAATGACTTGGAGGTCTCTGCAGCACAGTCATATTTAAGCACATAATAAGTTTAATAGACTACTTTAAATTCAAATTATAGTGGTGCTTTAACAACTGCTGCAAAATGAAGGTCAAAACGCTTGGGGTTTATTATAGTCTTTAATTATTATAAAGGTTAAATGCCCCACCCAAAGAAGGGAAAGTAATATAGAAAAACCTAGAGAGAGAGGAAAAAAAGGGAAGAATGCAAGTGACTGGCTTGTTTGCTTTCCATGAAGCTCACACCCACCCCTAGTCATTTCTATTAAGAGAAAAGGATCATCTCCCTGTTAGGTCAGGGAAAATGTGCACGAACACGTGGCTGGCTGGGAAGAAGCCATGAGTCAGCCTCTGGGACTTATGTGGCCAAAAACTGATTCCCAAACGGCTCAATCTGAGCAAGAATGGACAACATGGTGGAAGAAAGGTCCCTATATCTAATCTTGTTAACAGGGAAATGCTCCTCTCAACTCTAAAGACCCAACACTGTCGTTATAACCCCTGCTGAAACCCCCCTCCACGAGTCTATTTCTGCTACCTACTGATATATTAAAAGGATCATTACGTACACCCATTAGGATCTTGTTCATAAAATGGAGATGCCTGGGACTCTTCTGTGCCAGAAAACATTTCCAGCATGGAGCGAGCAGAGAAGAAGTAAGACTGTTAATTCCCCAGCATGAAGCTGGGAAAGGGGGGAGCAGATGTGCATTAAAAGCAGGGAATATTAACAGAGCAGAACCCAAATCTGTTTGGCTCAGCTCTTCCAGGCCACCCTTCACCCAATTCAAGCACCTCCTTCCAACTTGTTTCTGCTTATTGCACCCTGAGTAGCTACTCAGCACTTCACAGAGCTATCTCCAGGAATTCCAACAGGATAATGCCTAAAAAAAAAAGTCTCCTGCACTTCCTAACCCTAAAAATCACAGAACATTAGGAATTGGAAGTGACCTCAAAAGACCATCTAGTCCAATCCCCCTGCTGCAGCACGTTCAGCTACTGCATGGAAGGTTCTCAGAATTTTTTCATGTGCTTTGAAATATTTTTATTGCTGTAATTTGTTTTAATTAAAGTGGTGCCACCACTCTTTTCTCCAGTCCTTCACACACACATCCCCCCCCACCCCTGAGCTGGGAAACAAGCTCTGCTGGACTTTACTCTTAGTCAGGCTTGTAAAAAGAAAAACCAACATAATTGAAGGAGAAAGTTACAATTGCTAGGAGTCTACCAGCTCTTTTTAATCAAAGGTGCTAACTGCAATGAACTGCCATGCTAAAAGAACTCCTCAGCTGCTACTCTGAACCCCTGCGGCCTGGGTTCTCCCTGCAGCCCATCCCCAGTAGGCAATCAAGCAGACAACTGGGTCCAGCTCGTCAAATTTGGCCGTGTTTATTTATAGCAGGGAGAGGTCCTCCAGAAGCATGCGCTGGCAAGGGCACAAACTAGCTGCATATGCCATTTGCAGCAGAAACGGTTCCTGCTGAAAGGTGATGAGCAGATGTAAGCAGTGACAGGCAACCAGAGGGAACTGTGAAACACACTGCAGCAGCTATCGAGAGCGACTGGCTGTGAACTTACTCCCAGTGCTTTCAAGCTTCCTAAACATACATTTCAGCAGATCCTACCACTCTGCTCTTTCAATACTCACTAGTATTCTGCTCTACTATTATACTCTGCTTGAAATTCCCTCAGACACTTCTTGAGTAGTGGTGGGAGCATGCCCTAGGTGTTTCCTGGTTTGAGGCAGGTCTGCCATACCCATGTGGAGTGAAAACGCCACCACAACTCACAGGGACCTAAGAAAACCTGTAAAGGATCAGCATGAGTTATGTGCATGACTCAGCCTAAGCACATCTGATTCATTTCCTTAATCTGAGCAAACACCTTCTCATTTTCTTCTATTTAAGCCACAAAGCTTCAGCCATTTCAGTTCCTGTATCAGTTTCTCTCCCACTGGTTCCTGTCACCCTTCCAGCAGACTCAGATATAACATCATACACTCACTTAACCCCTCTCAGACTTCCCTCTCGTTCGGCTTCCACAGCCTTCCAGATAGGGAAAAGCAGAGGAATGAGCACTCCCTGCAGCCTGCCTCAGGCCCCAACATAATGAATCTCCCTTAGAGGCTCCGTGAAGCAGAGCTAACACAATGCTGGAATTAGCTGCTGTGGTTGAGCAGCATCAAGACAGATAACTACCTGCACAACCCAAGAGAAACTCTGCACCAGGAGTTTCATTCGGCAAAGGCAGCTGCTCTGCAGACCTCTGGGCTCTTGCTAAGCAAAAAAGACCTGACAGAAGCTCATAGCACATATTTAAACACTTATTTTTTAACAAATGAGATCAATAAAGACTTAAACCACTTTACTGATGGTGTCAGAACAAAATGCTGGTGGGAAAGAAGCCAAAGTAGGTAATCACTTTCCCTCTGAACTTCACACCTGTGTTTGTGTCTTCCCTTAGTTTTCTCCTCTTTTAATGAAAAGACCAAGTTTTCACTCTTCTACACCTTGTTTCTTCAGACTTATCTAGGTTCCTTCCTAGCTTGGGAACTGTTTACTCTGTTCCCTCAGAACAGCTTATCTCTGCAGCCACATTAAAGCTTCTCCGCTTCATTATCTCAGTTGTCATGTCCCGATCGTGGACTTTATGAAACCCTGGAAGGCAATTAAATTGCAGGAGGAAGGCACAAAAGAGGAAATTCAAGCTCTTCTCTCAAATCAGTTTGTTTTCCTCCCTTTCCTCACAGTCTAAAAGGATAAATATTCACGACTGCAGCTGAGCCTCTGCCACCCAGAACTTGTGAAGCGTTTCCTTAATCTTCCTATCACGGTCTGACAGATTCTGTATTGCGTGTTCGCTGGTTCCTACTCCAAAGGACTGCAACTGAACACAGCAGAGCTTATTTCCACTAAAAATAACCTCTCTGCAGCAGACCACCAGCTAGACAAAGCACAGGCAGAAAGCAGCCCCTTCCAAAGTCAAGGTCACTCCTTTAGCTAATAGAGACATCAAGAGAAGCAGCTTTGAACCAATCTGGACACTGGAGCTCTGCAAGGACAGAACAAGTTCAGAGAGCGACAGCAGGAGCTTCTGGTGGCCTCATGCCCTGGGGAACTCTGGCTTCTTCACTTGCTTTGTGGCTTTTTTCTAGGCAGGACAGAGCCCTGTTCACTACACCCGAGTTAAACCATTCTCTCCCCCTTCAGATTTACAAAAGGTGTCAGGGAAGCACAAACTATCATCGATCAACTTCTTGAATACCTACTACCACTTCAAGAATGTGCCCACAAGAGCTTCCCTACCAGTTCTCAAAGCTTCCTGGCATTTTCAGTGGTGTTTTGTCACATCTACTACCACCCATAAATCAAACCAGATCCCAATGGTGCTACGGAACACCCCCCATCTTCTCACAGACTTCACAAAATGAAGCTCTGGTTATGCATTCCTAGAAGAAAATACAACTCCCTCCTCCTCTCTGAAGCCACCTTGAGAACAGCCCCAGTTTCTGCGTTTGGCAGTAAAAATTACCTACTTCCTACTTAAGTCTGCTTTGGAGAGATCATAACCCACATTGATGGGGACATCTCCCCCATCTTATCCACATTCTGCTGCAGTACAGCAGCTGGGTTTCACTTATGCAAAACAAGCCAAGCTGCAGTTAGCCAGACACAAGAAATCAAGCACTTTCCAAAAGAGCTCTCTGCATGAGGGCAGGAGGAGCCTGATTATTCCTCCTTCCCAGTACTGACTCAATGATTAGCTTTAAATCACTTGACCTTCTAAGACCTACAAGTAACAAGACACCACTTGCTTCGTGGAAGTATCACTTGAAGTCCTGGGACTTCCTAAAATGTCTGCTGCCTCACCAGGAGCCCTGAACACCGCAATCTCCTTCTAAATTCCTGCCTATTTATCACCATAAATGATTACCCTGAAATATATTCATCTTCATATTGGTATCTGCAGCAGAACTTGTGTTAAAGCAAGCACATGGGATGAGCTGCTCTTTTATATCACAACTACCTGTAGTTATACAGGTCTTCCCTGATTTGAGACCTCTACCTATGGTCTTACCTCACGTGCCTGACATTTACCCAATTTGAGCTTCACATCCCTTCTTGGCTTTAGTTCTGCTGCTCCTTTTTACTTCAATCATTGTGCAAAGCAAGATCAGAGCCCAGACACAGGCAGGTGAGCCCAGATTGCTGTATCCTCATGCTTGTGTAACACACAAACATCCCAAGGTGGTTTTGTAAGAGGGGATCAGCACAGATGAGTTCACCAGAGCAGGATCATATAGAGGCTCTCGGGCTCCTTCCTTCTCGCTGAGATGGGTTAAACCACACAAACACTGGAACAGCTGGAACAAAAAGTACTGCTGAGAGTTCCAGGACTGGGAAATGATGCACAGGGGTGTAACCCAGCTTTTTATCAGCATGGCAAGAGGATTAAAAGTGCCTGATCAGATCAGGATCTCCATCCCAATGAAAGGACACACAGAAGGAACTCTGACCTGGGAGAGAGCGGCAGCTGGGACAGCACGTGGTCACAGCAGACTTTGTAAAATCCAAACATTCCAGCCAAGAGCTCAACCCCGGAGGCTCTGCCAGCTTGTGGGAACAGTTTTGTAATAACATTCCTGTTTTCCACACAACAAACACTTTAATCCACAGTCAATGTAACCCCCTGTGCAAAACCTCCGCCGTCTGTAAAAACAAAGCAGGAAAACCTGCTCAAGGGGAGCCCACTTGCTGCTGAACTCCATGCTGCTGTGAACTAATTGTGAGTTGAAGGGAAAAGTTTACCCTCATCTATCCTCTGGACGCCCCTGTCACAGACAGATGCTGCTAAGTCACAGCACAGAGCAGTACATTTGCTCCAGTCAACACGCAAAGGCTTGGAAAACTAGGGCAGAAAACGCTGACCCATTTTTCACGCAGATAAGACGTGTTCCAAAATGACCTTCTGTCCCATCTCCCACATGCTCCCACTCTGAAATCCCTTCTGCCATGCTCTTTTTTTGCCTTTTGTTTCATACTTTAATTTGACTCCTGCTCAAGGGCAAATCAACACGGCTTCTGCATGTGATACAACCTGCCTGCAATGTACTGGACCACATTTCTTCTTTCCCATTAACAGAAAACCATTTGCCAAACTGGGAGACCTATCTGGCTGCCTGCACAAGCGCAGGAGTGCAGCAGATTAAACTGGAGGGGGTGGGCAGCCAGAGGTTCAGCCTGTCAAACCGAGAACTCAAGCTGGGCCAGCCTCTCTGAACGTTCTCTGCCAGGGCTGACTGCACAAAGACCCACAGAAAGAGCCCAAACCTACATGAGAACAGAGGGCACAGGGTGGAGATTATTCTCTTATGTAAGGAATGAAGTTTAAAATCAGTAAGGGAAAAATAGGTGCATCTTTCAGTAGCATCACCAACATGTGCATCTGCGGAGTATTTTGGGAGATACTGAGTTCTAGAAGAATATTCCAGTCTCATTCACTACCAGCAGTATCAGAAGGACACTGAGGGGCTGGAGCAGGGCCAGAGAAGGGCAACGAGGCTGGGGAGAGGGCTGAGGGAACTGGGGTTATTTAACCTAGAGAAGAGGAGGCTGAGAAGAGACCTTACAGCTACCTCAAAGGAGGTTGTAGCGAGGCTGCTGCTGGTCTCTTCTCGCAAACTACTAATGACAGGATGAGGGGAAATGACCTCAAGTTGCATCAGGGGAGGTTTAGATTGGATCTTAGACAGAAGTTCCTTGTTGAGACAGTGGCTGGGCAGTGGAAGGGGCTGCCCAGGGAGGTGGTGGAGTCACTGTCCCTGGAGGTGTTTAAAAACCGAGCGGCTAGAGCAATTGAGGCCATGGTCTGGGGGTTAGGGAGCTGTTGGGATGCGGGCTGGACTCGATGATCCTGGAGGTCCTTCCCAGCCATAACGACTCTAAGTGATTACTCACCCCATAACTAACAGTGTTGAGGCACACACCAACAGCAGTGAGGATTAGCGGGGGAAAATCCAAATTTAAAAGCTACAGACATGGTTGTAGAAGTCACTTACCATCTGCAGGCTGCTGGAAGTTGACGTAGGCGTAGCCCAGGGACCGGCGGGTGATCATATCCCTGCAGACCCGAATGGATAGGACAGGCCCAGCAGGGCTGAACTTCTCGTAGAGCATGGCCTCAGTGACATCGGGGTGCAGGTCACCCACATAGAGTGATGCCATCGGGTAACTGCTGGCAGCTGCGTTCATCTTTCACCCAGCACGTGCTCCTACTCAGGAACTACGGGGGATTTACTCTTGGGGTTTAAGTCAAGCTTTATATAAATATTTAAGCAGAGGAACACTCCAAATCTTACAGAAAAACCTTCCTAACCGGAAAACCTGCAGGAACAGCTTGGGAGAGGGGTGGGGGGCGCTGGCAGGAGGTTGCTTGCAACAAGAAGGGGGAACAAGGAGATGGCTGGTCCTGGGAGAACAACTGGTTGAAGCGGGTAGGAAAGGCCTGAAATAAAAGAATAAATTAAAACATAAAGGTAAACCTCCAGGAAAATAGGAGGAAGCCAAAATTTATTCACTGGCTTTCTAAGTGTTTAATTTGCTAGTTCTGGGGTAAAAGGAAACCCCTCCTGCATCTGCTTAAAACTCAAGGCCCCTTATTTTGGTTTAAGGTCTTAATTCAGTCCCTAATTCATTAGAGGCCGTTTGAAAAAAAAATTAAACTAAAGAAAAAAAGAAAAAAGAGAGAAAGAAAATATATAAAAAATAAAGAAGAAAAAGAGAAACGAGAAAAGATAATACAAAGGAAAAGAAAAAAGGGGAAATAAAAGGGAGGAAAAGGGAGGAAAAAAAGCTAAAAATACATAATAAAAAATGAAAAAAGTAGGGAACGCAATTTTCTCCGCAATCTACCTTTATAATTCACTTTTTCTTTGAAAATTCAATCCTTTCTGCTAGGTTTTTATTTTATATTTAAGGAGAGAACCGCTCGGCTCTAACGGGGCGACCAACACGCGGCGGCGGCGGCTGCCGGGCCCTGCGCAGGGCTGGGGCCGAGGCCGCGCTGTCCCGGTTCCACCCTCCTAATCTCCCCGCTTTCTCCCTCCACAGTCTCGTTCCCCCACCTCAGCCCTGCCCCGCACAACCGAGGCCCCGACCCCGACTCACCGCTGCGGCCCGGGCGAGCGGAGAGGCAGCAGCGGGCAGCGGCAGCCCCTTTATAGCCGNTCGCTGCTTCGTGACCCTGCGGAGGGGAGATGGCGGGCCTTGGGCTCTCGGGAGGGCCCGGCGGCGGGGTCCTCAGGGTGACTCAGACAGCCCCCGAGTCGTGTGCGTTGGAAAGCAGCTGTGAGAGATTATTGAGGCCAAGCTGGAACTGGCAGGTCTCCACTAACCCCTGTCCCTCACCTCACAGCTTTGAGACCCCTCCAGACAGGAGGACGCCCTCAGCAACCTGTGGCAATGGTTGATGATCCTTTTGGTGAAGAAATTCTTCCTCATTCCCAACCTGAGCCTTCCCTGGGGCAACTCGAGGCCATTTGCTCTTGTCCTGTTGCTTGTTCCTGGGGAGAAGAGGCTGACTCCCTCCTCACTCAAACCTCCTGAATCCCAGGGAGTTGCAGAGAGCGAGGAGGTCTCCCCTGAGCCTCCAGTTAACCCCCCTCTCTCCCAGTTCCCTCAGCTGCAGCTCATAGCACTGGTGGTCCGTCTCCTTCCCCATCTCCGTTACCCTTTCCTTGACCCACTCCAGCCAGTCACTCTGGCAGTGAGTGAGGGGCCCAGACCTGATCCCACGATTCAAGATGGAACCTCCACAGTGCCCAGTACAAGGGGCCAATCGCTTCCCTACTCCTGCTGGCCCCACTGTTTCTGATACAAGCCAGGATGCCATTGGCTTTTTGGCCACCTGGGTGCCTTGCTGGCTCTTGTTAGTGAATGTGTGACCAACAGGACTGGGGAAGTGATTGTCTCCCCACCTGGAGGAGCTTCCTGGAAAGAGTTTGCAGTGGACTAGATGATCTGTTGAGGTCCCTTCCAATCCCTAAAGATTCTATGATATCCCTAAAGATTCTATGATTCTATAAAGTTCTATAAGGTTGAGACTGGGGCCGGGAGCACGATGAGCAGAGGAATGCACCAGAAGACCAAGTAACTCCTCAGGAATGGTGTTTCTCGCTCTCCAGACTAAGGCTTTGGAGGTGTTGCTGGCAGTGAGCAGGGAGCAGCCGTAGCTGGAGCTGCTCCTACTGTGTCCTCTCCTTCAGAGCATAATTTTGCCTCAAGTAAGTGTGAGTTCCTGCAGCGCTGGGCCAGCTCACATCATGGGCCACCTTGGAGCGCGACCAAGGGTCCTTGACATCTCCCCATGGAAGCGAATCATCAGTCTCTCTTCCCAGGGTGAGGGTTGAATGACTCTGAACACAGAGGAAAGCTGCTGGAACAAGAGAGGGATTCACCCCCCTCCACCATCCCACAGCTTCACACTCACGAGATTCAGCTCCGGGGAGTTCCGTAATTATCTATTTCCAGCATCTTCAGCAGAGCGTGAGGACGTGACAGCACGGGATTCAGTGATTCATCAGTGACCTTCAGACGCTGTGGATGTCCTGGTAAGGGGGTGACTAGGTGTCTCCCCGGAGCTGGGGGCTGGTCGGCTGTGACTTTTCAATTCTACAAGAATTAGAATCCTTCAATTCTAATTGCCTTTAATTTGATTTAAAAGTGGGATATGATGGGATAGGATCCCTATCCCTTCATTACAGTGGAGTAATTGAGAGTAGCAGAATAAAAGGTAACATTAGAAACATAAATTGTATTTTGTGGTATTTTCAGTCCAGGTTCGTTTCTAAAGTCATGGATCATCCTCCTCCTGAGCTCCCAGCAGCCAGTGGAGTGGTACTGGGAGGCAGCACCGCTTGGGATCGCACCCAACGCCAGCTGCTGTTTCCCAGCTCAGTCCTCTCCACATCCCAGCATCTCCTCAGCTGGGAAACCACAGGCTGAGAGAAGCATCTTGGGGTGGCAGGAGATCAGCGCGGCTCCCGCTCTGACAGCTAACGTCAGGATGCAGCAGAGCTTGAAGAACGCGTCGCCACACAAAACACCCTTTGGCTGCAGCAGCCGCTGTGGCTACGCGGAGGATGGTGTTTATTTGAAACACATTTATTGACAGTTGTGGCCTCTCCCAGGGGACACCATAGAGACACTGACAGTCTCGTAGCCTCCTCGGCCCTTTACACTCTGGATACAAACTGTGTCTGGCCTGGGGTTTACCCACAAGGTCCTGAAACTGCCCCAGGGCTCCCACTGCTCTTGATACCCTCAACATGAGTGCAGCTGCTCCTGCTGACCGTCCAGTTCACCTCCAGCAGTGCCAGGAGCAGAGGTTACACCTTTGAACATCTTCATCCCCCCCCACCAGTCCATCCCCCATGGGTGACACTGGTGTGAGACCCATCACTCAGAGGCATCTCAGGTCAGTCTTCTGAGCAGTATCGCAGTCACTGGTGATCACTGTCGAAGATCATCCATTTTTCAGCGCGGGTGGCAAGTTTTCACCCAAACGCTGACCCCGATCGGGATTTCTCCTCCTTAGCGTCGGGAATTTACCAGCAGAGGGCAGGCAGGGATCGCACCACAAGCCGCAGCAGCCCAGGAGAGAGAGCATCTCGCCCCGGACGCACCAGAGCAGAACCGAGATGAACAACGCTGTGGAGGAATTTGGGAGAGCAGGACTCGCCTGCTGCTACAGCACCTGCTGCACAACAAACCTCCCAACAGGCTGGACGTGACCGCGTGCCCTACAAAGAGCAGGTGGAGGCTTGTCTGGCAGGACCCTGTTTGGTTCGTCGCGGTGTCCCAAACGCAGCCCACGCATTCCCATCGGCTTCGTCATCACGGGGTTTTTTGCCTGCACAACAAGGCTGGAGAGAGTGCACGGAGAGTTCGGGGATTTCCCCTACAGGGTAGATCAAAAGTTTGCCAGGATGTGTTGAGAGGAGACGTTTAGGCTAAAGAAAAGCCTGGGAAAAAAAACATGAAGCTCCAGTCCTGGACTACTGCTGTAATCATCATGTTGCTGTGGGGAGAAAACCCCACGGGCCTGAACCGATGCCCTCCCACCCGCTCCGGCTCCTGTTTGATCAGCAGAGATCAGGAAGTGGCTTTTCTTTTTTCCACTGTCTCTGGTTTGTTTTAGCACTGAAGCCCGCGGGGCTGGTTTGTGTGTCTGCCTCCCACGGAGGGTAATTTGGCTCCTCTCTCTCGGGCCGAGGCCACACCAGAGCGCTGAGCTCCCAGCGCTGCTTCCAGCCGGGTCGGGGCCGCACAGGCACCAGCAGGACAAGCAGGCATCAATAGCTCTATTATTGCTCTTGAAGTTCCTCTCCGCTTCCAGACGGATGCTGCCTCACACCATCACAGCTGCAGTTGCTCCTTTCCAGCAATTCCCAGCCCAGCACTTAGGGCAGGGATTTATGGGCGGTTTTGAAAGGCATTTTGGAGCGAGAAGGAGCTATGGGAAAGGAAGTCAAATTCCCACCATCCCCTGGAAAATTCTCCCAGCATCTTTCACGAGAAGGATCATTTACTGGTCCTTTCCCGGAGACAGAGCCAAGCTCTCAGCTGTGGCTCTTTGTTTAGTGCAGAGTGTTTCCCGACACTGCGATGCAGCCGGGGTTATTCTGGCGCTGCCTGCAAAGGGTCAGGAGGCTGAGGCCGAGCCCTCGGCGTCTGGCTGCAAGGCTCTGCTGGACCCGATTTGTTCCCTGACATTTCTGTGGATGCTGCTAGCTAATAAATCACTGAGCTGGAGAAGCCCTCTGAGCTCATCCAGCCCAGACCAGGACCTAACATCACCCCAGCGGCCACCCCAGGGCACTCAGGGCCACAGCCAGGCTGGCCTTCAACACCTCCAGGGATGGAGACTCCTCCACTGCCCTGGGCAGTCCAGTCCCAGGCTCTGATGACCCTTTCCATGACGAAGGGCTTCCTGACATCCAACCTAACCCTCCCCTGGCAGCTTCAGGCCCTGCCCTCTCATCCTGGCACCGGTTGCCTGGGAGAAGAGCTCGACCTCCAGCTGACTACACCCTCCCTTCAGGGAGCTGGAGAGAGGGAGAAGGTCCCCCCTGAGTCTCCTCTTCTCCAGGCTAAACACCCCCAACTCCCTCAGCCTCTCCTCATCAGCCTCTCCCTCCAGTCCCATTTAAATGCAACAATCTGTTCTCCAGCCATGAATTATTGCCAGTCTCAGGGCAAGAGCTGCCCACTCCTGCTGTTGCAGGGGGATTGGACTAGATGATCTTTCGAGGTCCCTTCCAATCCCTAATGATTCTATGACTCTATGACTCCCTGGCTGGTTCTGTCTCACCAAGTGGTTTGCAGAGTAAAAAGTCAGGGCACCAGAGTTACTGGGAGCAGCAGCTCCAAACCCAGCAGCAGGGATGCTCCCTCCCAGGCTCCATCCTACCTTTTTTTGAAGCTTTTCAGGAGTAAAACCTCACCTGCTGCAAAACCAGCGAGCAGGGCTGGACTAGCAGAATGGCTCCACATCGACACCGCGGTCCACACGCAGGGCAGGGGGTTGAAAAGACTTTATTTGCCACCTTTGCTTGGTGTCACAGCTCGTGAATCTAACAGCTCTGCAGAGTGTAAAGTGAGGCCGGGCTACTCGCCGTGAGCTCTAGCCATGCCGAGCAGCCGCAGGAACACCCCCGGGTCTGCGAGGACCATCTCTGAAGAGGGACTGTGTTGTTCCTGCCTGAGTCTGGCACTTGAGGACAAGGGTGAGGAGAAGTAGCAGAGGCATTTCTGGGTGTTAAGGGCGACGACTTGCATCAAAACCACTGGGAGGGACTTGGTTCCAAAACGACAGCGGGTACTTGGACATGCACGTGGTAGGGACAACCACAGGAAGGCAGAGCCACCAGCCTGTCCTCACCGTCGAAGCAGCCGCGTGGTCAACCTGAGGCCTCTCTCCTTCCCAAGAGGTCTTCTCCCCTCTTTTTCACCTTTCTTCACGCTGATCTTTCCACACTTTCCCCTCTCTTTTCACACTTTCCCCTCTCTTTTCACAGTGCTGCAGGGGTGGGAGAGACTCCTCCGGGTGGGCACAAGCATCCCAGCAAGTCAAGGCACGGATGCAGGGACCAGATGATGGGGAGCACTGGGGGACCCTGCTCTGGCCACCATGGGTGTTCAGGATGTGGCACAGGAGCAGGGCGGCTCAAGAGCTTCACATTTCTGTTCCTTTCTGCCCACAGAAGAGAGGAGGAGAGGGCAGCTGGTACCTGCTGTGTCTGTAATCTACAGCCCTCAGGCAAAGGCAGCAGAAGCTCTCGGGAATCAGGACCAGTGCAGACCCAAAGCCTGCTGAGATCTGCAGTGGGTCTTGCTCCTGGCCCAAGGAAAGGGATGAGCAGTGTGAGGCCAAAACATGGTGCTGAGTTAAAAAACCAAGAGATGCTGTGGGAGGAGAAGGGTGAGGGATGGAGGGCTAAGAGAGAGCGAGGGAGGCACTTTGAACACAGGCTGGACTGACTCATCCCCCCCTTTTACAGTCACTGCTGTTGAGCCAGGGATGGAGGAGAGACAGCTCCAGCGGGGAGACTGGCAGAGGGAAAAGCCTTTTCTTCTTGCTTTGGCCAGCAGAGCCTTCCCCTCCGTGACAGACGACCCTTTAAGATCCTCTGTGTCGCCTCTTCACACCTCGGTGCGGAGCGAGAGCTGCAGAAGCCTCCGTCTGCCCAGGCATCCTGGCACAAGCCCTGCGGACGCGGTGGCATCTCAGCTCCGCCGTGGGAACAAGCTCTGCCAAGCTGTCGCCTCGCTCCACCTTAAGGGCACACAAGTGGGAAAAGCTGCTCATGCTTGAGGGAGGCACAAGGGATTAGCAGGGAGCTGCTTCAGGAAGGGGGCTGGGGGGCTCCAGCCTGCCTTACGGGGTGCCAGCCACGTCCGTGCCCCCTGCACCAACACTAGGT
Organism: Rhinopomastus cyanomelas; assembly: GCA_013400115.1. Lineage (NCBI taxonomy): Eukaryota > Metazoa > Chordata > Aves > Bucerotiformes > Rhinopomastidae > Rhinopomastus > Rhinopomastus cyanomelas. The sequence goes on from VXBP01004874.1 coordinate 283,528, forward strand.
GCTGCTGCTGGGGGACACATCACACGGAGTCAGTGTGGGAGAGTCTGGCTGGCAGCGCCGGGTCCCCAGAGGATTTCAGGGCTGGAGGTTCTCCAAAGCAGAGCGACGCCGGGCGCTGCAGGGGGAGAGCTGCTGGAGGAGGAACAGCCCCGTTGCCGGAAGGATCTGGAGTCCAGCCGCGTGCAGACGGGCGCGTCGAATCGGAGGGGATTTACGTGTGCGGGCGTCATGAGGGCGAGTGGGTGCGACGGCGAGGCCGGCGAGCTGGTGCCAGGAGGGAGGGGAGAGCAGAGAGGGTTTTCTTCAGGGGTCCTTGGCTGCTGCAAAGCAGGAAAGACGCCTCTTCAGCTGTGGGCAACGAGAGCTGCCAAATTCCTCTCTCCCAGGTCAGAAAGCCCCGATTTCGGTCGCCCACGAGCGGCAGATCCTGGATGTCCCGACCCTGACCCCGGGTCCCTGTGCGGCGGCGCCCACGGCGGGGGGTGCCGTGTGAGCTGGTAGGGGGACGGGAACACCGGCAGAGGCTGGTGAGAAGAGGAACGTGGCAATCTGGCTGCTCTTGGACGAGCCCTCTGTCGATACGCCTGCCGGCGACGGCATCCTGGGCATGGCTGTGGACGAGCCCGTGCCTCGGCCTCTCCGGCTGGAAGAGCCCATCCTGCCGGCCAGGAAGCCTCGGCGGGACGGCAGCATGTCGCTGGGGACACGGCGAAGCGGGGCTGGCCTCACGGCAGGGCTCGGATAAGCCAGGGAAGATGCAGTCAAAACAAGCGGAGCGGGAGCAGCCTCCCTCCTGGGGATCTGCACGGGGCCAGCAGCACTGTGCAGGAAGGACCACGGCCACGTGTGGATGGGCAGGAGGGAAGCGGCCACGGGCGACGGCTCCATTTCTGCCACGTAGTTATTCAGGTGAGAGAGGAGTCGCAGCCGGATGGGGTCGGCGGCGTTTTGGCCCTCGAGGACACCCAGGTACCTGACGACCTCAGTGAGGCACTCGCGGAAGCCGATACTCCTGTAATCCACGGCCAGAGCCCGAGCATCTAGGAAGCCTGTAGGGAGAGGCCACGGGTGACACAGTAAATCTGCTGCAGGGCTCAGGAATGTGCTCTGACCTCACCACCCTCTCTCACACACCGTGCCTTTCACTTGAGGCACTTTGCTGCCCTGTGATCTCGCTGAAGCAGCCAGCCAAGTGGGTGTCCGAAAGGACTGGACGTGAGAACAGCATCTGCGGTTATCTCGTGGGGCTCAAACCTCCAGGGTCTGGCTGTCTCAGTCCAGCTTGTGAGATGAGCAAGAGGCTTCATTAACCGTGCTCAGAGAGGACACTTTGCCTCAGTTATCGCCACCGGAGACGTGACCGTGGGCCAGACAGGCTCTGTGCAAAGGGACCAGGACAGCGGGACGTTGTGTCTCTGAGGTGCCCGGCTCAGCCCCACGTTCCTCTGCCCGGGTCCCACTCTTTAGACTTCATTAATGAAGGGAGTAGAACACTTCCCTGATGAGGAAAGGCTGGGGGAACTGGGAGAAAAAGAGACTGAGGCTGTGGCAGGGGGATTGGACTAGATGATCTTTCAGGGTCCCTTCCAATCCCTAATGATTCTATGATCTCATGGATGTTGATCAATATGTGAAGGGTGGGTATCAGAAGGATGGAGCCAGGCTCTGCTCAGGGGTACCCAGTGATGGGACAAAGGGCAGAGGGAACACAGGAAGTTCCACCTCAATGTGAGAAAGAACTTCTTCCCAGAGAGGGTGACAGAGCTCTGGAAGGGGCTGCCCATGGGGTTGTGGAGTCTCCTTCTCTGGAGACGTTTCAGACTCACCCTGTGCGACTGGATCTAGGGGCAGGGGGATTGGGCTGGCTGATCTGTCGAGGTCCCTTCCAATCCCTAACACCCAGTGACTCTGTGACTAAAGCAGCTGCCTGGCTGGAGGACACAGGGCAGCAGCAGAACCCAAACCTCAGGGCCAGGAAAGCTCAGAAGCCATGGAAATCACCGAGACAGAACACCCCCGACGGCTGGCCCTTCGCCTTTCTGCTGCCCTTCTTGTGGCTTCAGGGGCCGATAAGCCACAAAGCAGAGAGGGTCACAGCAGCGTGAAGCGCTGGCCCAGTCCGCCTGACGGGGTCTCTCGTGACAACACGGCCCTTTGTTGCGGTGCAGTCAAACTGAAGGTCTAAACAAATGTTCCCGACCAAGCCACAGCTCAGAAGCACAGCCCGGGTGCCAGCAACGTCCCTGGCGAGCCAAAAATGGGCGGTAAAGCAAGCCAGAGGCTCCTTTCCTGGAGCTGTGATCTCCATCCTGTTAACTGGAACAGGACAAGAGGGGCTGTGCTGAGGTCTCGGGACAAATACGAGCTTTGTTGAATTTTGCACAGGGCTCCCTCTCTCTTCTTCCAACAACCAAGACACACACAGAGAGAGGAACAGCCTGGTTTGGGGGCAGAGCCTCCATGCCCCTGCAGGAAACGTGTCCCAGGGAGGAGGCAAAGAGCTTTCCTATTGTTTCCCTGCTGCATGTCTGAGCCTCTAGACCAGCAGCTTTTAGCAGCAGGGGTGTGAGAAGGACAGCGGAGGCGTCCCGGTGGGACTGGCCATCCTCCCCAGATGAATGCAGGGGATGGTGACCTCTGCGATAACCAACAGGGCAGGAACTAACCTCCTGCCCTCCCTCAACCAATGTTTCCCTTACAGGTCAGTGGGGAACATTCCCTCCAGGTTCTCACCTCACCTGTGTTTGTCCAAGAGGGCAGCCCTTACCTGTTCCTCCAGTGGCGTGGAGCATTTTCAAGTGATCTACTGTCATCTGCAGGATTTCTGCCTTCTCCAGCTTGGAAGACCCCTTGGTGGTTGGGGGAAAGAGAAGAGCAATTAGTCACGATCACAGGGCTGGGACACCTCCCCTGTGAGGACAGGCTGAGCAAGTTGAGGTTGTTCAGCCTGGAGAAGGGGAGGCTCCCAGGTGACCTTCTAGCAACCTTCCAGCGTCTGAGGGGGGCTACAAGAAAGCTGGGGGAGGGCTTCTGACACCGGTGGCAGTGAGAGGGAAAGGGGAAAGGGTTCCAGACTTGAAGAGGGGAGGACTGAGGTTGGACATGAAGAACCAACTCTTTGCTGTGAGGGTGGGGAGATGCTGGAACAGGTTGCCCAAGGCAGTTGTGGCTGCCCCATCCCTGGCAGTGTTGAAGGACAGGTTGGCTGGGGCCCTGAGGAACCTGCTCTGGTGAAGGTGTCCCTGCCTGTGCGGGGGGGTTGGAACTAGGTGGTCTTGAAGGTCCCTTCCAAACCCAGCCAGTCTATGATTTTATAGCCTAGGGGTTTGTGCTTCTCAGGAGCTGGGCTTTGCCCAGTGATCCCCCCTCCCCAAAACCTTCCTCAGAGTGGAGCAGCACACCCCTCCATCCAGGATTTTACATCCAGTGAGTAGACAAAGAAGCTCCTCCTTCCCAAGACGTCCTGAGCACAGACTCAAAATCCCCATCTCTGCTCATCTTCGTATCTGCTGAAGACTTTCTGGATCAATCTCACCCTCCCTGGGGCTCCCTGGGTGTTTCTGAGCCACGTTTTACCACCCGGTTTCACCTCCCACTTACTCCCTGAAGCGATGCTGGTGAGACAGACACAGCACTGCTCCAGATCCTCTCATCCTGAGGGGCTCTACCCTGAACACGAGGGGACACCCCCACCCACCTGCTTCTCAAAGGCGGTGGGCACCAGGCGCCGCAGTTCTGAGAGGCTGCTGTTGATTCGGTCGCGGCGCCGCTTCTCGATGATCTGGGGGAGACGTCCAAGTGGAGAGAAGAAACCACAAGTCATTGACGGCCACAGCTCTGGGGCCTGAAGCCCTGTTAACCCCAAAGGCAGCTTGAACAGGGCCACTGAAGTGAACGGTTTGGATGCCCAAGCTGAGCAAAGCAGCATGAGCTGGCTGCTGGGAGAAGCCCAGGTGAAACCGCTCTCCCTCCACCCATATCCCCACCCCTTCCTGCCAGATTTCAGGCTGAACCTCAGCAAAAAAAGGCCCCCTCCAGCTGGCTGTGAGGAGATGGAGCAGGGGACGGTGCTCCACTGTGTCCCCACAGCACCCCAGCGTGCTCCGCAACCCCCCGGTCACCACAACCGACGCTCACCCCTCTCCGCTTCTTCCGGGCTTGTATCTGGGATGTTGTGGTGGGAGACACGGACCTGGAAACGTGGCTGGAAAGGAAGGAGGGGGAATCATTTCTTGGACTAGCTGGAGAGAAACCTCTGCTGCACATCTGCTTCCCACACGTTTGCCATCTGCACTCCCCCCCAGCCCGAGTAAGATCTGCTGTGGTTCCCATCTCGGTTCTAGCCACAACACAGAGCTCAGGAATTGGGGATGGGGAGCCAAGCAGAGGCTTGACTCCCGCTCTCTCTCCCCTCCAAGAATCTCCCAGCAGCCCAGGACAGATCTCTGCACCAAACTGTCCATCTGCTACCAGACAGACACAAGCTCAGCCCCTTTCTGGCATCTCCACGGGGCTGGAAAAGCCGCGATCCAAGCTCTGGAGTCGTGGCCTTTCTTCTTCTCCATGTGTGAACCTCCCGGCGCTCGTGTCTGAGCCTGCCCTGTCTGCAGGGCTTTGCAGCGCGGAGCTGCGATAGCACCAGCGCGGAGCTGAGCTCCTACCCAGGGCGGCAGCCAAGGAGCCGGTCGCTCCTCGGGGTGAGGCTAACGGGAAGTGTTGATGTGGTTTCTCAGGGCTTCCTGCAGAGGGGCTCCAGAAACCACGATTTTTGGGGTGGGCTGGGATGTTCTGAACACACTGACACCCCCTGAACCAGAGAGGAGCTGGGTGGGAGGAATAACACGGCGGGAGGTAATGGAGCAGGGACCCTGCCTGGCAGCCAACAGCGGGACACAGCGGGGACAGGGGAAGGGCCCCACAAACCATCCTGAGCCCGGTGGGCAGGGGCGAGGCTACAGATGCCAAAGGTCAGCACTAGCCATGTGCAAAGTTCAGCCCCAAGGTCCCCACGGATACCCAGGCGTGGGAAACTCCTTGGAACTAACCCCCTCCACCCCTGTCCAGCTTTGGTNTCCACCTCCCCCAGCAGGGTTTCTCCATGTGGAAAGCTCAGGGCTGGCTCGGGGCTGCCTCTGCACCTTACGAAACCAGGCGTGGGGATGTCAACACGCGGGCAGAGCCGCCGCTCTGCAGCCCGGGGCCAGCGCCGCCATCCACGGGGGCGCCTCGCAAACCCGACAGACCTGGGAAAGGGTGTTTGGGTTCCCCCCGAGAAACGAAGGCGCCTCGCGACGTCACGAAGCGTTTCGAGGGTAGCCGAGGAAAGGGCAACCTCCCCAGCGCCGTCTGCTCCGCAAGCCACGGGCTAGACCCGGCTCAGCCCATCAACAACTTTCTGAAGTGGTTTTTACGCCGTCAGACGCCTTCTTCTCCCGACGGCTCCTCCGCTCATCTCCATACGGGCACCCGATTTGAATGTCTGCTGGGTGGGCTTCCTCCGGGCAGAGGTGCCAGCTGGCTCCGCGAGTCCCGACACGACGCAGGCCATGAGCTCTGCGCGGGCGCCGCTCCCCACAGCCAGGGTGCTGCACCCCTGGCACTCAGCGAGTCTCTAACAGCCAAGCTGGAACCAGATGTGGTGGTCGGGGGGGGATAAAGACCTAAATCACTGCAAAATATATCCCCCCAAAACGCGTGTGACAGACCTGAGCCACACCAGAGGTGCCCTGGCTGCGTCCCCTGATGATGAACCTTTTGGCACTGGGTCTTCAGAGCCTACAGCGCAGGCTTTGGCTGCTTTTGTCCAAAGCAAAAAGCCCAAACCCCAAAACCAAGCGGGGTTTTGCCCTTCTGCAGTGACCCTGGAGCTGGAACGAAGCCTCACGCCCGGCCTGACTCATCCCAGCTCCACTGGTTTGTCCGAAGAACTCGACCGACCGATGGGAGCCCTGACCAGGCCACCCTCCCGCTTCCCTCTGCCCTCACTGCTCCTCCTCGGTCCCCACCGGGAGGTGTTTCGGGTTGCCCAGTGTCACCCGTTAAACTCCACACGGCGTGAACAGCTCTTTGGGGATGTGTTTGCACGACAGGAGCAGCCACGTCCTGCACACAAACAGCAGCTACAGCTGCCTCGAGAAGACCCGAGCATTAGCACCAGAGAGACCCCAAATTCATCTGAAGTAAATCATTAGGATAACTCCTCATTTTCATCCATCGGGGTCCCACAGACTGAAGGGGGGGGGGGGATTTCCAGCAGCAGGCTCCATGCTGATGCCCTCGGAAGCTGCACCAGGGCTCAGTGAGAACCAGACTCGTGGATCTCATTCCCCCTGAGCTTGGTACTGGGCAGGGTGACTTCTCCCCTCTGGACACCCAGCGGTAAAAGGGAATGAATTCATCTGGGGGCCTCGCTGGACAGCTGGAGGGAGGGGGACGCTTGGCTCGTGAACCCAGAGTTCCCAAGCAGCTGGTTCTTAGAGGAGGGCAAACAACAGAGCCAGCCCGTCCTTCATGCCCAGCGCCAGCCGTGTGTGGGGCTGACACCGCTCGGGACCCCGGGATGCCCAGGGGAGCTCAGCAAAGCCTGCGGAGCCACGCAGTGGCCCTGACCCCACCGGCTCACCCAGCAGCAAAGCCCCAGAGCTGAAAGCACAGCTCAGCAGCGATGGGACAGAGCCCCAGAAGCACACCGGGATGCCAGCGGGGCACCCTTGGGTGGCCGGGCTGCTCGGGCTCCCTCCTTAGAGCAGATCAAAGCTCCAGCTGGTGCCTCCCAAACCCATCGGCAGAGCAGGAGTGTTTCTCACAGTAAACCTCCCCCATCCCATGGGAGCCCTGATCCCCATCGCAGCACCTCTGCACCCTGACGTGGGGCAGCACCCCCCCGACCCCAACCCAGAGCTGCCCTTCTCCCCGGCTGGCAGGGGAAGGCAATCAGTTCAGTGCTCTGCCTTTAACAAGGCTCTTTTGAGCTATAACACACCTTTAACACTCCCCTCATGCGCTGGGGATCATCGCTGACCATCCTGACCAGCAGCCCCCCAGTTGCCCCCCACTCCGGGCATCACACTGGGCAAGGCCAGCCCAGCCCGCAGCGAAGGTGCCGGGGGGACCCCCAGTGCTCTGCCGTGCCCGCAGCCCCGGCAAACCCTGAGAAGCTCCCCGGGAGCCTCTGCCGTGCGGGAGGGACCCCCCTCATCCAACGTGAAGACCCTCCCTCATCCCCCCCAAGGCAGCCCTTCCTCCTCACCTGTACTCGTCCTCCCGACCCACGTCGATGGTGCCGTCGGACTCGGTGTCGGACGAGCTCTCCTCGCACAGGCGCTTCATCCTGGCAGGATGCACCGTGGGGAGGGGAAGGGGTTGGGGGGGTGGGCAGGGAGTCTCTGCCGGGTGTGAGGTTTGTGTGTGTGTGTGTGTGTGTGCGGGGGGGTGTCGTCTCTGCGTGGGATCCCCACGCGTGGTCCCCGCAACCGCTGGGGAAGAAGCGAGCGGTCCCTGCGCGGCGGAGCTGCCCTTTCGCTGCTTCACCCGGGCTCCTCCCCTCCTGCCTTTCACACCCCCGGCTTCTCCCCTTCGCTCCCCTCCCAGCACGGCCCCAGTCTGCCCAGTTAATGGGTTAATGAGACATCTCCCGGGAGTGACGGATTACGCGGCCGCGCCGGCGCTCCCAGGTTCCCAGGGTCCGTCCCCCGCTCCCGACTCCAACCACCCCCACCTTTTCCCCGCCACCCTCCTCCTCCTCCCTCTCCGCTGGTCGAAATCCCAAGTCTTCCTGTAAAAGGAACAGTCTGTGTGAACCGTCTCATGTCCCGTCCCCCCCTCTTTCCCCGCTTCTCCTCCTCCTCCTCCACCACCCCTCCCCTTCAGCCCACGGCCCCCCTTCCACCCGCTGCACATTGGCCTCAGCCCCAGTTTAAAGGGACCAGTGACCTCACTGGCAACAGAAAACCGTGGGAACGAGATGGGACTGATAAAGCCTCGAGTTGTTTCAGGGGAAAAAATCAACATCCAGCAGCCCCACACGCACACACATGTCTGCCCGGCTCTGCGCCGCGCGAGGCGCTTCCCCGGGCGTCATGATTCAGATGGAAACCAGCTCCCGGGGCCGGCGCGGGGCCGGCTGAGGCTGCCGCTCCGAGGCCTCCCTTGCCCGGGATCCAGCGGTGGCCCGGAGCCTACGAGGGATGGCGGCAGCCCTGGCACCGCTCTCCTTCTGTCGCAGGCGTCGACGATGCCCTCGGCACCCCGGTGGTCCCGGCCGGGAGCTCGGTGCCCTGCCACGCTCCCACAGCCTTCCAGTGCCGAGCTCAGGGCTCTGCCAGGGTGGAAAACAAACCGCCCCGAGCTCGACTCTAGGGTTGTGACACAGGGATGGATGAGTGGCTGCTCTTCTCGTCCCGGCCCGTAAGGCTGGGAACTCTGACCCGCGGCGCGGCGGCTCCAGGGAGCATCTCGCCTTCCCCGAGCTGGCGGGGAAGGAGGTAGGAGGCTGTTTTCGCAGAGCCCGGCGCTGTTCAAATCCCCCAAGGCAGCAAAAACGTGTTCGTGTGGGAGAGCAGAGCGGAGCGGGGAGGAGGGAGAGAGCTGGAGCGAAGGTTTGCAGCGCAGAAATAAGTCTTCTCGTGGGGGAGCAGGCGACTCGTCTCTGAGATCGGGCGACACGAGGTTTTCCCAAAGCCCCGGTGGCCGTGATCGCAGCCCGTCGCTGCCACCGCTCGGGCCACCCGTCTGAAGTCAAATGAGACCCGCATCAGCCGTCCTGTGCTCAGGATGTCTCAGGAGTGACTGGAAAGAGACCTAAAGAAGGGAAGAAAACATTTGCTTTAGGTTCTGGCCTTTGGTTCTGGCCTCTAGGCGTCTTCGTTTGCATTTTCATTCCACAAGGGGTCAAGAACCAGAGCTGCTGTTCCCATAGGTTGGGTTGGAAGAGACCTCCAAGCTCATCCAGTCCAACCATCACGGGCTGGAGGTGCTGGGGCAGCTCTCAGGACAAAGCCCAGATGGGAGCACCAGCCACCCCAGCCTGTGCAAAGCGCCTGGCACTGGGTCCAGTCCCATCGTCCTGCAAACCCATCTCATAGGATCATGGAATCATTGAGGTTGAGAGAGACCTCTCAGCTCCTCCAGTCCAACCATCATCCCACCCCACGTTGCCCACTCCACCCTGTTCCCCAGAGCCACAGCTAGTGGGTGTTGGAGCCCCTCCAGGGGTGGTGACTGCCCCTCTCCCTGGGTGGTGGTCACGGCTGCTACAGAGGTTGGGAGCCATGAAACCCATTCCCAGAGCTGCTTCCACGGTGCTGGGACAGCTCCAGGTGCCCTCTGGGCCACAGGGAGAGGCTGCTGGAGCCAAGGCATAGAATCATGGAACGTGATGAGATGCAAGGCACCTCCAAAGGGCACCCAGTCCAAACCCCCAGCACCAAGCAGGGCCATCTCTCACCAGACCAGCTTGCCCACAGCAAGAGGGGTTCTTCATAGAATCACTGAGGCTGGAAGAGCGCATCCAGTCCAACCATCACCTCAGTCCTGTTAACTTACGATCTCAAACGAGCAGTCACCACCAACCCGAAGCAGCCGGGCTCCATCCTCCTGACACCCACCCCTCACATATTTATAGACATTAATGAGGTCACCCCTCAGTCTCCTCCAAGCTCAAGAGACCCAGCTCCCTCAGCCTCTCCTCATAGGGGAGGTGCTCCAGTCCCTTCATCATCCCCACTGCTCTACGCTGAACTCCCTCCAGCAGCTCCATGTCCCTCCTGAGGGGCCCCGAGCTGGACACAACACTCCAGATGTGGTGTCACCAGGGCAGAGTAGAGGGTGGAGAACCTCTCTCAATCTGCTAACCAACCCCCTTCTGATCCACCCCGGGATGCTTTTGGCCCTCTTGGCCACAAGAGCACATTGCTGGCTCATGGCCATCCTGCTGGCCACCAGGACCCCCAGGTCCCTTTCTCCTCTACTGCTCTCCAACAGCTGAGTCCCCAACCTACCCTGACACCTGGGGTTGCTCTTGCCCAGGTGCCAGACTCTACACTCACCCTGGTTATAGTTCATTCAACATCTCTCTGAGTTGAGGCTCTTCCCTTCGAGCCCAGAGTTGAAGCAGAGGGACCCTTCCCTCTCCATTAGGGAGGAATTTGCGGTCCAGGCTCCGTCTCTTCTGGGCCTTGTCTAAGCATCATTATCTGGGTTCAATGGGAGTGTAATTGGCAACGTGTTTTCCTAGGCTTACACGTCGTTAGGAACGGAGCGGGGGCCCCGAAACCCGCTTCTCCTGTAATCGGATCCGCTCTCCAGCCCGTGCTCCTGGGCCAGTGGTTTGTAATGGTTTGTAATGGTTTATAACGGTCCGTGGCGAGCCCTGGGGGACTGCGAGGGCCATCGGATCCCCTCTAGGATCGGCTGCGAGGATGGTGCTGAGACCGCGGCATGCTGGCAGGGGAGAAACCAGGTTTGACACATCAGGTTGTCCCTGGGGAGGGTGAGGCTGGCCCTGAGGAACAGTTTCTGCCCCACAAGGGTCCCCCCAGACCTGGCCCAGGCTTCCCAGGGCAAGGGGGAGTCCCTGTATCTGGAGGGCTTGCAAAGCCCTGGAGATGTGGGGTGAGGACAGGGGTTAGTGGGGACCTGGCAGTGCTGGGGTGGGTGGTTGGACATGATGATCTTCAAGGTCTCTTCCAACCAAAGGGATTCTCTGGCTCTGCGATTCTGAGGATTATTCTCAAGGAGTGATGCTGGGGAAGGGGAGATGGGGTCCAAGTGCAGAAAACAGGGCTCCTGGCCCCAGCTTGTCCCCCTCCCAGCCTCTGAGCAGGCTGTTCCCACGCTGAGCATCCTGCTGGTGCCAGAGTCTGGCCCCAAACGCGGAGCCACAACCAGTGGGTGACCCCAGCCCTGCTCAGAGCCCAGCAGCCCTTCCCCAGGGAGCCACAGGCTTGGCCACGACCGAGCCAGGGAGGTATCAGACGAAATCTCTCCCCAGCCCTTGAATTATCACCCCTGGCTGGACGTTCGGGGCTGCTTCCCATCCCGCACAGTCTCTGCGAAGCCTGGCCCCATCCCTGAGCCCCTCATGGGATGGTGAGAGCCGGTCCTGGCTACGAGTGGCGCTGGGAGCTGCTTCCAGAGGATGGGTGTCACGAGGACCCGCCGGAGCCATCCATCACACCCAGCACTAATTGGCCTCCCCGCTGCCAGGGCCAAGGACTAAGTGAGCTGCGAAGATTGATGGCTCCTCTTTGCAGCAGGAAAAACTCTGCGGGCTGGGGCTGAGGGTGGATCCCTGCCAGGGACTCGGGGATGGTCCAGGTTTCCCTGTGCCAGCCGCCTCCTGGGCGTGAAGCTCCAGCTCGAGGTTAGCTGAGGGTGTGATGTGCAGCCCAGCCAGCAACCCCAGCTCCTGTACTGGGAGTCCACGGCCGCTCCCTCCCCTCCCTTCTTGCTCAGCTCTGGGAAATGTCCCCAGAGAGCAGCCAGCTGTGGAAAGCTGCAGCAGCTGGAATGTGGGAGGGAGGGCAGGGCCGGTGGAAAGCCGGGGGGGAGCGGGACGTATCTGTTACCTCCCCGTGAACTGACACCTCTGCCTTAACCCCGTGCGTGCCTGGAATGCCCCGGCCTCACGTCTTCAGTCAACAGCACCTCCCAGCCTCAGGTCCCACCGCGGGCTGCCAGACCCACCGCCGGCGGCCCCGGGGGTGCTGGCTGGGATCCCGGGGCCGTCCCGTTCTGCGGCTGCAGCCGAGGGCTCCGCGGCGGAACCGGGAGGTGATTTGGGATGAAAGCGCCGAGGGTCGAGCCCGGGGTCGCCGCGGTGTTTTGTCGGCTCTGGAGCGGGGCCAGGCGAGGGCTGTTTGTGGTGGCCCCGCTCCAAGCCAGCGGCACCGCAGTCGTTGCCTCCCTCCCCACTTCCCCGGCCCACGCGATCCAGCGCCGGCGGCGGCGGCCAGGGGCAGTCCAGGGGAGGGCGAAACAACCCGTTCCCACCAACCCACGGCCTCTCCCTTCCCCAGGCAGGGCCAAGGAAGACTTTGCATCTGCTCGGGGGCTCGGCTGGGGCGCGGCGCTGCCCTCGTCGCTCCGGCAGGGCTGCCGGTGTCCCCCGCACACGGGTCGCCCTGCGGCGGGACCGTGCCCAGCCCTGCCGCTGCGGACGGGAGCGCGGCTCGGGCAGCCCCACAAACCCCCGTGCGATGGGGCACCGCGGGGCTGCACCTGCCAGGACATCACAGGACCACCACATCCTCAAGGTTTTGGAAAGACCTGCAAGACCATCCAGTCCAACCACCCGCCCTACAACCCCCAACTGCTACACCAGCTCCTCAAACACCACAGCTGCCCCGGGGGGTTGTTGAACCCCTCCGGGGATGCTGCCTCCATCCCCTTCCTGGGCAGCCTGTTCCAAGGGCTCACCACTCTCACTGGGAAGAAGTTTGTCCTCAGATCCAACCTGACCCTCCCCTGGCACAACCTGACCCCGTTGCCTCTGCTCCTGTTGCCAGTCCCTGGGGAGAAGATGCCAACTCCCAGGTAGCTGCAGAGAGCAGTGAGGTCTCCTCTCAGCCTCCTCTTCTCCAGGCTGAGCAGCTCCAGCTCCCTCAGCCTCTCATCAGGCCCTTCTCTGCCCCCTCTCTAGCTCCTCCATGTCCCTCCTATCCCCCTGGTGCCCAGACCCCCCCCAGTACTCGAGGTGCAGCCTCACCAGGATCGAGCGAAGTGGCAGGATCCCCTCCTGGGCTCTGATGGCCACACTGGTGCTGATGCAGGGCTGATGCCAAGGTGCCATCACCTCTACAAGATGCTTCTACCCCATGAGATAGTGCCTGCTGCCCTCAGCCTTTGGCCAGGGCACGGTGGGCACCCGCAGCTGTGACTACCAGCGTGAGGCAGCTGTTTCCCCACAGCCCTGGGGCAGCGGGGCTGGAGGAGACCCAGGGGTGGGATCACTCTCTGCTCTGGGTCAGACAGCGTCAGCCTGTTCATGCCTCGGGGCCTCCCAACGCCTCAGTTTCCCCTCCCACGGTGATGTGGACGCACTGGGCACTCACTGTGGAAGCAGCGATGAGTGATGACTGATGTTGCGGCAGCTCTGCTGGCGGATGGGGCAACTGTCTGGTCCAAGAGCCCAACCTGAGGTCAGGGCTCAGAAACGTTAAGGTTGGTGGACACAGGTCTGCTCCCTCTCCTGTGTCTGGGACCTGGAGAAGGTCACCCACCCGTTTCATATTGATCAACACTCATGGGATCACAGATCATTAGGGATTGGAAGGGACCTCAAAAGATCATCTAGTCCAATCCCCCTGTCACAGCAGGGTCACCTAGACCAAATCAAGCTCAAGAACCCCAGCTCCCTCAGCCTTTCTGCATCAGGGAGATGCTCCCCTCCCTCCATCACCTCTGTGCTCTGTGCTGGACTCTCTCCAGCAGCTCTGTGCCCTTCAGGAGCTGACAGGCCCAGAACTGGACACAATATGGTTGGACTCGGTGAGCTTGGAGTCCAACCTAAACCATTCTCTGGAGCTCTGCAAGGTGACAGTTTCTTCTGAAGGACCCAGAACTGGACACAAGATGTGGTCTCACCAGGGCAGAGCAGACGGAGAGAAGAATCATAGAATCAATTGAGAGAAGAACTTCTCTCAATCTACTAACCACCCCTCTTCTGATCTCCCCAGGATGCTGTTGGCCTTCTTGGCTACCAGGGCACATTGCTGGCTCATGGTCATCCTGTTGGCCACCAGGACCCCCAGGTCCCTTTTGCTCTCCAACAGCTCAGTCCCCACCGTATCCTGGTACCTGGGGCTGCTCCTGCCCAGCTGCCAGACCCTTGTTCTAGCTCATTCGACGCCTCTCCCTGCCCGAACGCTAACGCTCCCGTCCTCTCCTCGCGAACCCTGGGAGAGATGGGGCTGCTAGGCGGTTCCCCCACTTGTTCCCAAGGAGCACTCCTGCGAGGCAGGCACCGACAGACACAAACAAGCCGGGCTGGAGAGCCCCTGCCCCTCCGCCCTGCCCCGAACGCAGCAGCCCCAGAGCCTTTCTTCTCCTCTTAACCACTTCAAACTCCCCTGTCTCTGGAAGCCACAACAAGGCAGACTTTGTAAAGCAAATGAGCAAACAGCAGCGCTGGGCTTAAAAGGAAAACAAGGGGCTGGGGCTGGTTTTAATTACCTAGTTTGGGAAGAAAAAAAAGGGGGGTTCGAGCTGGTTAATTGGGTTCGGTTGTAAAGCGGCTCCTCCGCTCCCGCACAGCCCCGGCGCTGCCGGCCACATGGCAGCACCACGAGAGCCCCGGCGGCGTGTGCGTCGCCGCCTGGGTACAACAGCCATAGCCAGTCCCCCACCCATCCTAGCCTTGCCACCCCCAGAAACCCTCACGGCCGGCTCACGTCGCTTCCCGGGGGCTGGAGGGATGAGCGGCCGGTGCTCGCCCAGGCGTCTCGGCCGCGCGTCAGGTTGCCCTGGAGGGGCCGGTTGCTGGCGATGGGCTCTATGTTTCGTTCCCTTTCCTCGTCTGGTTCCTGCGAAGGACCCACCCGATGGGGTCAGGGGTGGCTTTCCTGGCAGCAGGGCCGGGTTCTGGTGGGGCTGGCACGGGACTGCGCGAAACCAGTCCCAACCACAGCCCCGCTGATCACAACCAGCCCCTGTGGAGGCAGAAGGATTAAAACCAGTGAGAAGAGAGGGGCACAAAGGACCTTGAGCAGAACTGCCACCAGCCCAGGGCTGTGCTGTGCTGGGGACAGATGGCACCATGATGGGGTGGGGAGAGGACACAGCAGGAGGCTCCTCTCCAGTTGGAAGGGAAGAGCGAGGAAAGGAAGTGGAGCAGGAACGGCCTCGGGAGCTGCCAGGCAGCCCCGGAGATCACGGGCAGCGCAGAATCAGCACAGGGGAAGGTGGAGCTGGGTTTGCTACCAGACTAGGAGCTCTCGGGGGTCCATGGTCTCTCCTCCTTTGCCAGCCTAGAAAACCTCAGAGTGGGGGGAAATTGGGACCAGTAGGTCCCTGGCCCTCATTCAGCAGGGATGGGGATCGCCTCTCACCCCTCCACACACCAGTCAGAGAGGCTCCAAGCCCAGAGGAGGGGAAAATACACATCCAAAGGGCTTCTGTGGCCACCAACCCTCAGCCCCTGGGGCTCTGGGGTGACGGATTGTGCAGAGTTCAGGGCAAGAGCAGAACCTAGAGCGATGGAGCTTGCGTGAGCCCATGGCACCGTGAGCCCACAGCTCCCCTCCTTGTCCCCTAGACATCCCCTGCAGCCCACACTGGTGCTTTCCACGGGTCTGCTTTGACCAGGCAACGTCCTTCCCAACAACAAACAGGGCAGAACCTCACCGGGACGTTACTGAGAGGCTGCCCAGAGCAGCGCTGGCGGCTGTTCCACACGAGGAGCTCCCTGTGCCCACGGCAGCAGCAGCTCGAGGTGCCCGGCAGAGCTTTTCCTGCAGTGGGCTGGCTCCTGGCAGCAGCTGCTGCTGAGTGTTCACTTTCTCTGATTGAATAGCAGGAAGTTGAACCTCGTTCCTTTGCCTTTGGGGCTCTCAGCTGGGACAATTCCCCACCCCGCAGCAGGATCAATAGGGAGCAAAGCACAGAAAAACCGACCGTGCTCCCAGCTCTCCCCATGCTGGAGGGCCATGGGATGTCCCCAGAGAGGGCACTGGGGCTGCCCTCAGTGTTTCCAGGCAGGGGAAGCACCTTTTCTGGGGTTAGTCTGGAGAAGAAGAGGCTGAGGGAGCTGGGGCTGGTGAGTCCAGAGAAGAGAAGGCTGAGGGGAGACCTTACTGCTCTCTACAGCTCCCTGAGACGAGGCTGGGGAGAGGTGGGGGTCAGTCCGTTCTCCCACAGTCACCAGTGGGGTGGCCGGTGCTCCCACCTGGGCTTCATCCCGNCAGTCACCAGTGATAGGACAAGAGCAAATGGCCTCAAGATGCCCCAGGGGAGGGTGAGGTTGGCCACCAGGAGCAATCTCTTCCCTGCCAGAGTGCTCAGAGGTGGGAACAGGCTGCCCAGGAAGACGGGGAGTCGCGGTCCCTGGAGGGGTTCAAACACCCAGTAGCTGTGGCCCTGGGGGACAGGGTTTGTGGGCAGCGTGGGGTAGAGGCGATGGTTGGACTGGATGAGCTCTGGTCTCTGCCAACCTCAGTGATCCCATGATCCTATGAGATGGGCTCGAAGGACCATGGGACCGCAGAAACCCTCATGGATGAGATTTAGCACCCCGAGACCCAGTGCCAGGCGCTTTGCACCAGCTGGGGTGGCCGGTGCTCCCACCTGGGCTTCATCCCGAGAGCTGCCCCAGCACCTCCAGCACGCAGAGGTGCACCGGTGGCTGCCTTGGCTCTTGCTCGCCTTTCCCCTGCTGCCCCCGGGGGAGGCTGCAGAGCTCCTTCCCAGAGNCTGGTCTCTACAGCTCCCTGAGACGAGGCTGGGGAGAGGTGGGGGTCAGTCCGTTCTCCCACAGTCACCAGTGGGGTGGCCGGTGCTCCCACCTGGGCTTCATCCCGAGAGCTGCCCCAGCACCTCCAGCACGCAGAGGTGCACCGGTGGCTGCCTTGGCTCTTGCTCGCCTTTCCCCTGCTGCCCCCGGGGGAGGCTGCAGAGCTCCTTCCCAGAGCCCCTCCCGCCACCCGAGTGTTCCCTCGCCACCTCGCCTCAGCGCTCCGCAGCCCAGCGCAGGGCTCCTGCTGGGCTGTTCCCAGGGCCGTCACAGCTGGGCTGCACCCAGCAGCCGCGCACAGCTGGAGGGAGCGCAGCTGGGGGACGGCGGTGGAGGAAGCCGGCTGCGAGCGGCGCAGCACCGGCCCTCCGAGCGCGGCGGGGAGGGCGCTGGGAGACGCGAACGCCGCTGCCACGAGGGGAAACTTTTCACTTAGCGGCCGATAAAGCCGGCAGCGGCGAGTCCAAGGGCTCGTCGGACAAGAGGCTCCCAGCCGGCCCGGGCGCCCTCCCTGCCAGCAGCCCTGGTCGCCTCTGGCGCAGAATCAACCGCCGAATCGTTTCGGCTGGGAAAGACCTTCGGGATCACCGAGTCCAACCATCAGCCCAGCTGCGCCCCCCCGGTTTGCCCTCGGCGAGGGGACCGCCCCGACGTGGGGTGTCTGCCATGACCCGCAGCTGATGCTCTCCCCGCCGAGGCCACTCGCTCCTTCCTCCACGGGGCTCGGGGTGCCCTTGACGCCGCGGTCCCACCTCACCCTGCCCCATGGCAGTTGTTTGCGGGGGGGACAGGGCTCCGGACCCTCGAAGCAGTCACCCCACTGCCAGTCACCGCGGCGCAAACGCCGCTGCTGGTTCTCCGTGTCCCCTCCCTGCCTCTCGGGGTATTGAGGGCTCGGCTGCCTGAATGAAGCCAGATCCCCGGACACATTCCTGTGGGTTTGGTTGGGGGTTTTTTTTGCTCTTTCCCTTTTTATTCTCCCCCCGACCCCCCCTCCTTCGCTTGGCACAAGCTAAAGGATTCAAAAGGAAGCCGGGCTTGGCAGACACGGGGGGAGGAGGGAGTGGGGAGATGAAAGAAGGCTTCTCTCCAGCTTTCTCTTCCAGTTCCCACACTCAGCCCGGCACCGAGAGTGGATAATGATTCCCAGCCGCACCTGGAAGAGGCCGCCCGGCTGCCGAGGAAGTGGGGGGCTGGCTACGAAAGGTCCCCGTCGCCCCAGCTGTGTTGCGTGGGGTGGCCCCACAGCCCCCCTGACTGAGGTGACAGCCCTGGTGTGGTGTCCCGGGGGTCACCCTGCCCTCACGTCTGAGCTGGTAGCCCCATCTCGACGCCACGGTGCCCAAGACGGCAGCTCCAGCAACTCCAGCTAACGACCCTGCTCTGCCAAGTTCAACACCAGACCAGATCCCTGAGCCACACGTCACGACAGACACAGTCCTCTACCCCAGACATCACTATGGACACAGTCTCCTACCCAAGACACCGCTATGGACATGGTCCTCTATCCCAAACGTCGCTATGGACATGGTCTCCTACTCCAGAGCCACACATCGCTATGGACATGGTCCCCTAGCCCAGAGTCACATGATGCTACAGATGTGGTCCCCCACCCCGGAGCTATGGTGCCCTACCCCCGCTCTGGTGCTGAGGAAAACCCCTCCATTCCCACCTTGGTGGGCTTCAAAGCAGAAGTCCTTCCCCATGGAGGATGCACCCCATGAGATGATATTTTGGGGGCCACCTGGGGTCTAACATGGCCACCAGCACTGTGCTAAGGTAGATTCCTGCTCATACACCCTCCCCCGGCACAATCCTGAAGGGGAAGGTGCTGCTCTGGCACCATGGAAGGTGATGGTGACACCTAGAGCAGGTTGGCCCATGAAGGACACCTGTGAGGGGGACACCTGCCACCACTGGGACAGCAACGGGCCAGGAGGGCCAGTGAATGTTCTCAAGAGGTCCCTTCCAACCCTGGACACCCCGTGATCCCACCCTCCCACCACACTGCACATCCTTTGCTAACCACAGCCACAACCATCCCCATCCCAGTCCCCAACCCCAACCATCCCCAACCCAATCCCCAACCATCCCCATCCCCAACCCCACAGCTGTGGTGGCAGCTATGGACCCTTCCCTGGGGTGAAGCCACCGATGCCAGGAGGGGGGTTGTTCCCAGCTCAGCCACCGCATCCCCCCTCACACAGAGCCCCGACAGACGCCACGCGGATCTGCGTTGCCCTCACTAGGCAACCAGAGCAAATTTCCCCTCATTCACCCTCCCTCTCACAAGGCTACCCAGACAAAGGCTCTGCTGGTCCTCACTCGGGGCTTCCTGGCACCTCTGGGCAGAGTTTCGTAAGGCTGCTGCTGGTGGTGGTGGTTGTGACTGGAAGCTCTGGGGGATGCAAACCTAGAATAATAGAATCATAGAATCGTAGTCCCAAAGGGCACCCACTCCAACCCCCCTGCACCAAGCAGGGCCAGCTGTCCCCAGACCAGGTTGCCCAGAGCCCCAGCCAGCCTGACCTTGAATGGCTCCAGGGACGGGGTCTCCACCCTCGATCTGGGCAGCTTGTGCCAGGGATCCCCCACACTCTAGGGCCGTGTGCCCTAGAAGAACACAAGCAGAGGTCCCACCCCAGCTGTGGGGCGCTGGATGTGACCCCGAGGGTCTGAGCTGTGGGGTTTTCCTGCAGCACTGCTGCCCACCCGGTCTTGAGTCCCTCAGGGGGACAACCTGGCTCCGGTTGTGCCAGGCTCACCGCAGCGCGGGGCTGGCCGTCGCTCCCCGACCCGCTGTACTTGCCTGGCATCTGTCGCTCCGGGCGCTGTGGGGGACCCCTCTCCCATCACCCCCGGTGGGATCACACGCGCAGCCCCGTCCCGCTGCCAGCAGAAGCTTTGAAGTGCAGCCCTGGTAACGGGCTCCGTGCCGCAGGAATGGGCAAACGGAGAGATCTCCGCCTCCACCCTGGGCAGCAGATTTAGTCTGTTTGGGTTGAGTCTGGAGAGGAGGAGGCTGAGGGAGCTGGGGCTGGTGAGTCCAGAGAGGAGGAGGCTGAGGGAGCTGGGGCTGGTGAGTCCGGAGAGGAAGAGGCTGAGGGAGTTCTGGGGTGAAGGAGGACTCTGAGAATCATTCAGGTTGGAAAAGACCCTGGAGATCATCAAGTCCGACCAAGAACCCCACTCTACCAAGGTCACCACCAGAGCAGATCTCTCAGCACCACATCTAAACTGTCTTTAAACACCTCCAGGGGTGGAGACTCAACCCCCTCCCTGGGCAGCCTGTTCCAAGCAGAAGCAGCAGGATGTGAGCAGGGTCTGGTTACCCCACTGACTCCTCCTGGTGAGGGAACAGGACAGAAACCAAGACCACCTGGTCCATCTTCCAAGGGTCTAACCCAGCACCGAGCTGCCTCTGGGCAGAGGGGGACACCAGTTAGGAAGGACCTAAAGCTGACGGTGCTGCAGGGCTGAGGTGGTGTCTGTGGGACCCCTCAGGGTCCACACCATGGGGTTGTGAGGTTCATGTGGCCCCTAAACTCTGCTGGACACACTGGCGTCACCACAGAGACCTGGAGGAGCCCCCCTGGGTCTCAGCTTTTCTTCTGCAAGGAGCTGGAATCATCAGGTCCATCTTCTGACCCAGCGTGGAGCTGCCTCGTGGCAGAGGCAGCCACCAGCTCCCTCGGTCAGCGGGGCCACGAGCAGCTGCGCACAGCCTCCGTTGGGTCACCGCGGCGGCGCTGGTGGCCTGCAGCGCGGTGGCTGAGCCCGGCCGCCTGGGGGGAGCCAATTTTGGGGCTCTGGTGACAGAGGCATCAGCGAGCGCGGCTATAAATAGCGGCGTGGAAGGAACGTGGTGGCCAGGCTGCTCAGACCCTGGCACGGCCCCACGAGCGCCGATAGCAGCTGCCCTTCGCTTGTTCTCTCGCCGCCAGGTCCTCTTATCTCTTCTTGCCGCTGCGGGTGTTTCTGTCACCCTGTCACCAGGTCCCCTGCCCTGACATTTGTAGCCTCCCGGGATGGCTGCAGGTCCCTGGTGGCTGTTGGTGGCCCCTGTTTGGGGCGTGAAGGTGCTGCAGGAAGGAGGTGGGGTTTCTGGGACCTTTCAGGGTTGATGCTGTGGGGTTGTCAGGTCCACATGGACCCCAAACTCTGGGATCTACTGCTGGGCACAACAGAATCACCGTAGGAAATGTTGGGGAGCCATTCTGGGTCTCAGCTCTTCTTCTTCAAGGAGCTGAAGGCATCTGGTCCATCTTCCAAGGGTCTGACCCAGCGCGGAGCTGCCTCCGGGCAGGGGGAGACACCAGCACTTCAGGAAGGACATAAAGCTGACGGTGCTGCAGGGATGAGGTGGAATCCGTGGGACCCCTCAGGGTCACAACACCATGGGGTTGTGAGGTTCACGTGGCCCCTAAACTCTGGGACCTGCTGCTGGATGTTGCCACAGAGGTCTGGAGGAGCAATCCTGGGCCTCAGCTCTTCTCCTGCAAGGAGCTGGAGTCACCCTCCGGCCCTGACGTTACCTCTGGATCCTTCTGATCTCAGCGACGGGGAAACTGAGGCAAGGGAGGTGTCGTGACAAACCCTTGGTCCATGAGGACCTGGCGAGCAGAGCCTCCACCTCCCCGCCAGGTCCTCGGGGGTCTCACCAAGCCCCAGAAGTTCTCGGGGTTAAATCCCGGCTGCGTCACGAGCGGCAGTCGCTGCTGTTGGGAGGCTGCGATCACCTCGTGAACATCTGCGCTGACAGGAGCTGAGTGGCAGCACAATTCTTCATCAGCTCTGCCTCCGCCTTCTCCTCCTCCTCCTCCGCACTCTTTGTCCTCGAGCTCGCTCCCTGCCAAGCCCGGCGGCAGCGACGGGAACCCGGCAGCAGCAACTCACAGCCCCAGCTGCACCAACCTCCTTCCCTCTCTGCATGGCCCCAGCCCATGTCCCACCACCACCTGATGACTCCTTGACCTCAGCCCATGTCCCACCACCACCTGGGGGTTCCTTCCCAACTAATGTCCGACCACTTGATGACCCCTTGACCCCAGCTCATGTCCCACCACCACCCAATGAACCCTTGACCCCAGCCCAAGTCCCACCACCACCTGATGACTCCTTGACCCCAGCCCATGTCCCACCACCCCCCACAGGCTCCTTGACCCAACACCGCTCCCCAAAAGCGAATCAAGAGCCTGAGTGCTCTTTGCACAGACATCAGCGACAGCTCTTGGCTCTGGCAGGGACATCCCGACCTCTCAGGGCTGGGTGAAGCTACCTGGACTTTCTCCGGAGCAACATCAGGGCTGGGATACGATTTCTCCTCCAGGCATCTGGTGGAAGAAGGGTTGGGAAGAGCCTGGGGACGGTGCTGCAGTAGGGCAGAGTGGCTCAGGAACACTCTGCTGAGGGTCCATCCCATCCATCCATCCCTTAATGAACCCCACAGCCTCCAGCAGAGCTGCTGCTCTGGGACCTCTGGCCATTCCTTGGGTCCTTCTGGTGACGCAGGGAGAACCTGTTGCTTCCCCTTACCCCACCTGCTGTCCTCGTTGCCGGGGAGAAGCCAACCCCAGAACCACAGTGGCGCTTCCCGGATAAACCCGGAACTTCAGCGGCAATCAGTCTCCTCTGGGAGAAGCTTCTGCTGCCTCCCACCCGTTTGCTGGGAGAAGATCGAGTCGGCTGCCAGCTCGTATTTTTATCCAGGGCCTCATCACGAGCCCGGGCTGCGACAAAGGGCTGCTGAGGAGCGGAGGAGGCACCTCTGTCATCCCGGCACATCCCACACCTCTGGGATCCCACCCGAGAGGCTTCTTCCCTTCTCATCATCCCCACGAGGAGAAACCCCACAGCAGGAACCCCAAACCCTCTTCCTGGTAGTTCCCAAAGCAGAACCCCCAAACTCTCTTACTGGTGGCTCCTAAAGAAGGAACCCCAAACTCTCTTGCTGGCAGATCCCAAACAGGAACCCTACAGTCTCTCGCTGGTAGTTACCAAGCAGTAACCCCAAACTCTCTATCTGGTAGAGCCCAAAGCAGAAGCCCCAAACTCATGCTGGTGGATCCTAAGCAGGAACCCCCAAACTCTCTTGCTCATGGATTCCACGCAGGAACCCAAAAACCTCTTGCTAGAATTCCCAAAGCAGGAACCCCAAAGTCTTCTGCTGGTAGTTCCCAAGTAAGAACCTCAAACTCACACTCAGGGATCCCGAAGCAGACACCCCAAACTCTCTTGCTGACAGGAACCCCAAACTCCTGCTGGTGGCTCCCACAGCAGGAACCCTGAACTTTCTTGCTGGTGGCTCCCAAACTCTCTTCCTGGTTGCACCAGGGAAGCAGCAGCCCCGCAGGGAGAAGGGGAGCAGAGCCAGGCAGACTGGGGACTGGGACCAACACAGTTTATTATGGGGAACACCCAGAGGGATCTCGGTAACGAGGCAGCTCATTCACGAGCGAAGCCACCACGGGACAACAACGTGAAACCCACAGCAACACCACACAGCGGGAACATCCCAGTCAGCACCAGCCCAGCGAGGTGGGAGCTGTGCCCAGGCCCTACAGCCAGTCCTGGGGACCCCTCCCCGAGCCCGAGGGGGTGTCAGGGTGGGCACACGGAGCAAGTCCATGAGCAGCAAATCCACATCTGCCAGTCAAAGCAGTGGAGGAGCCAAAAAGAGACCCTACAGGACACGAGGGGGATCAAAGCAAATAGGGCTGTTGGTGGGGAGTGGGAAATCCTCCCCACAAAAAGGATTCTGGAGGTGCTGGGCAACCTCCCTTGGGGCCAGGTTCTCCAGCCCACATCTCCTAGAGAGCCCCTAAGCAGCAAGAGGACCCCAAGCAGAGTCACTAGAACTCCCCCCTGCACCATGTCCCTGCCCCCCCACCAGTTCTCTGTGGGTCTCAGGAGCTGGAAAAGCAGCAGGAAAAGCCCCTGAGATCCAGGACCCTGCCCCAAAACCCCAACACACTGATTCCCTGGAGCTAACAGCCCCCTCAGACTGGGCATCTCCTCCTGCCAACACCCCTCACCCAACACACAACCCCCCCCCCCCCCCACCCCCCCCCCCCCCACAAACACCAACCCCCACNCCACCTCCAGTGCATCCCACATCCAGTCCCAGCAGCAGGACCATCTCCAGTGCATCCCACATCCAGTCCCAGCAGCACCTCATCCTGGCTGGGGTTTCCAAAGAGCTTCCTGATGGCCCTATTCCTCCCCCCGTCCCCGGGGTTGGCCAGATTCCACGATGGGATCTTCAGGAAACACCTTGGAGATGTTTACTGGGAGGCCGGGCCGCTCTCTCTCCTTCCCAGCTGCCAAAAGAGGTCTGGGAGATAGAATTCCCACCCCAACCTCTGGCGTTCCCATCAGCCCGGCCCTTTGACCAGACCACTTTATAAATAGAAGCGATGCCGAGATGCTGGGCTCTTTGTTGGGACTGCAGAGCTCTTCCTCTCGGATGTGAGGGATCACAGAGCCAAGTGACCAGAGCTTGGGGAGGAAAAAGCAAGAGCCGCCGGCTCTGCGCTGCCAGAGCGGGATCGAGGGCGTCGAGGAGAGTCCCGGAGCCGCCGCCGGGGGCTGCCGCCCTATAAAAAAGACCCTAAAGGGGGTAAAACATTGGTCGACTCGAGCTCCAGCCTCCCCGTCGGGAGCTGGAAGCGCCAGCGGGGAAAAGGAAAACCCTTTGGACAGCCCTCTTCTCCGGGCTGGAAAGCGCTGCAGCGGAGCTCAGGCGACGTCGGGAAACCGGCCCTGGCTGGCGACTCGGTGCCGGGGAGCCCCAGGCTGGTGCCTGCGGAGCCTGGGTGGCGCTGGGGCTGGGAGGGTTGGCTCGAGGTGGTCACTCGCCCAGCGGGGAGCCCCAGGTGGCCCACTGGACAAACTCAAAGCTCCAAGCAGAGAAATGGGAGCGTTTGGCTTCAAATTCCATTCAATTCCATTAAAAAAAATCCTAGAATTATAGAACTGTGGGGGATTGGAAGGGACCAATCCAAGGGATCATCCAGTTCAAATCAACTGGAGTAGAATCAATTAACATCAATTAAAATAAAATCAATTGAAATAACATCAATTGAAATAAAACTAATTGAAATAAAATTAATTGAAATAAAATCAATTCAAATTAAATCTATTAACATCAATTAAAGTAACAATTAAAATAAATAGAAAAAATGAAAATAAAGTAAAATAAATTTAAAATAAAATAAAATTTAAAATAAATTAAACAAAGTAAAATAATTTAAACATAAAGTAAATTAAAAGAAATTAAAAAGAAAATAAAGTCAAATACATTTAAAATAAAGTCAGTTTAAAATAAAAGACAAAAAGTAAATAAAGTCAAAAACATTTTAAAAAGTCAGTTTAAAATAAAAGTAAAATAAATAGAATTTAAAATAAAATAAATGAAAAAATACATTAGAATAAAATAAAGTAAAATATTTAAAACAAAGTAAATTTAAAATAAAAGAAATCAGAACTAAAAATAAAAGAAAAATAAATTAAATTAGAATAACAAATGAAAATAAATTTAAAACCAAGTCAATTTGAAATAAATGAAAAATAAATGGAAAATAAGTGAAAAATAAACTAGAATAAAATAAAGGAAAACAAATTGAAAGCAAATTACCAACAAAGTCAATTTAAAATAAATTAAAAATAAGTGAAAAATAAATTAAAACAAAGTGAAATAAACTGACTTAAAATAAAATAAATGAAAAACAAATTAAATTAGAACAAAAGAAAGTAAAATATATGAAAAATAAAGTCAATTTCAAATAAAAGAAAAAGAAATGAAAAAGAAATTAAAACAAAATAAAGCAAACGGAATTAAAAATAAAATAAATGCAAAATAAATTAAATTAGCATAAAGTAAAATAAATTGAAAATAAGGTCAATGTAAAATGAAAGAAAAATAGATGGAAGAGGAATTAAATGAGGAGAAGATGGAGCAAGACAAATCTGAAATCCCAGACATTTTAGATCGAACGAGAAGTACGAGCACCCGTCTGTCTCCGTGTTTCCCAGCCGGGAAGGCGAAGGGGTTCCCCTGCCCAAGTGCTGGGGGAAGGACAAGGACAGGCAGGGTTTGGGGGGGTCTGCGCAGGGCCAGTGCTCCAGAGGGGGGACACGGGGGGAAAGAGGGGGAAAAGGGGGGAGAAAAAAGGGAGGGGAAGGGGTAAAAAAGGGGGGAAAGGGAGGGAAGGAACAAAAAAAGGGGGAAACCCCCAGCCTTTGGTTTCGCGGTCAGAGGAAGGGGCTTCTGCGCTCTCCCGCCTTCCCAGTTCCCAGCCCAGTCTGCCCAGTTGCTCTGGACCTCGACGGCTCTGGGGGTTCCAGGGGTCTGCAGGAGACCCCAGCAGGTGGCCCCAGCCTGGCGCCCCCAGTCCAGACCCACCCCAGGGGGCTTCGTCCTGGAGCAGAGGACCAGGGGCAACAAGGTCTGGCCGGGGCTGCGACGGGGACAGAGCCAAAGGAGCCCATCCGTCACCCCCCTGCCGCCTCCGTCCATAGCCCCGGCCAGGGAACCACCTCGTGGTCGCCGTGGCCAACGCTCCCAGCTCCGCCGTTGGCCACCGCCGGGGCGGCAGGCTGGGCCGTCCGTGGCACCAAGCGGCCTCGGCTACTTGCTGTCAGGGCCTGGCTTGTCTGGCGCCGGCCGCCGGTGCTTCTGGGCGACGCCATAGGGGACATGGGCAGCCACGGTGCCCAGCTCCTGGGCTCCTTCCACGTGGAACATCTGGTCGTCAAAGAAGATGTGAGGGCGGATCTTCCTGAGCAGCGGCCCCTTGGGGGCCCCGGCCAGGAACAGGGCCTCGTCGGTCTCCAGCCCCCAGCTGCGCAGAGTCTTGAGGGCTCGGGCGCCCGAGCTGGCGGCGCTGCGGGCCGTCACCAGGTACGTGCGGATGGGACACTCCATCCTCAGCCCCTTCGAGTAGAACTTCTTCTGCAGCTTCCCCAGGGCCTCCAGGAAGCCCTTGAGGGGCCCCTGGTGAAGCAAGAAGAAGCCGTCACCTCACAGGGCTCCGGTTGGGCTTCCTGGCCCATCGAGTCCAGCTGGACTGTGGCCGGTTGTGGGCCCCTCAGAAGTGGATTCGGAGAGGGGTGGTTAGGAGACGGAGAGAGGTTCTGCTCCCGCTCTGCTCTGCCCTGGGGAGACCACAGCTGGAGTCTTGTGTCCAGTTCTGGGCCCCTCAGCTCCAGAAGGACGCGAAGCTGCTGGAGAGAGCCCAGCGCAGAGCCACAGGGGTGATGGAGGGAGGGGAGCATCTCCCTGCTGAGGAGAGGCTGAGGGAGCTGGGGCTCCTGAGCTGGGAAAGAAGGAGCCTGAGGGGTGACCCCATGGGTGTTGATCAGTATAGAAAAGGGCCAGCCACAGCCACGCACGGGCCAGCAGGACCAAGCCACTCACCCACCCCACCTCATGCTCCACACGCTCACCCCGGCTCCTCCCCAGAGCTAAGAACATCCCCACAGGCCGTCTCTCTCTCTCCCAAAGGCTTTTCCTGGCAGCACCCCAGCCCTACCTGTGCCAGAGGCTTGTTCTCGTGAGCCTTCTCATGCTCGAAGAACATGTCCAAGCCGTGCGCCTTCACGATCTGCTCCGACTCATCCGAGAAGAGCACGGCGTCGCCGTCAAACGCCACCCGCAGCTGGTTCTCCGACACCTCCAGGTCTTTGCTGGGGCTGAAGATGGTGGCCGCAGCGATGCCTGTGGAGGTGACGCACGAGGCAAGAGGCAGTTACCCCGAGGACTCATCCTCATGACGTCTCCGTTGAGGAGAGGAGCACAACCCAATGGGCTGGAAGCCAACGCAGACACCACACGGTGCCTCCAGCTCAGCCCCAAGACCTTTCAGAGCAAAACCAACTCCCCTAGAGATGACCAACCCTTGGCACACAAGAGCCCCAGAGAAGCTGTGGAGCTCAAGGAAGCTCTGATGTCTATGGAAACTGGAGGCTACATAAAGCATCAAGGATGGGCTGCGGGACAAGGAAGACCCCGGCTACACGCTCCAGGATGTTGGAGCTGCCGCTCCAGGCACCAACCCCCCTGAAGGCTCCAGGCTCCCCCCGCTGCCCCTCAACCCCCAGGCTGGACCCCAGACTCACCCTCTTCAATGGCCCCACTCACTTTCTCGGCGTCGGAGGAGAGGTAGAGGTTGGTGTGGTAGGCCTTGAGGTAACAGATGGGGCTGTTCCCCCCCGTCATGCAGAACCTCTCGATGAACAGATCTGAGGGCAGACGGACCCTGCAGTGACCCGACCCCAGAACAACGCTGCTCCCCTGCAGCTCGGGAGTCAGCAGGACGGGGGCTGATCATGGTCCTAGTGTTCCAGCCCCACCACTGGCCAACCCCACCACTGGCCAACCCTGACTTGCTCCAAGCCCAGGACCCCAACCCCAACAGGGCTCAGGGTGTGGTTTGGAGGAAGAGACGGGAGAGAGCACCTCCGTGTCTCGCTGCCCAGCCCCAGCACTCTGCCCCCCGCTTACCGTAGTGGTTGATGCTGTTGATCAAGCGAACCCCAACCTGGGCGTGGTTGTTGGTCATGAGGACGATGTCGAAGAGCTCCTCGCTGTCGGGGTAGAGCTGCCGCAGCTGCGTGTTCACCGCCTCCAGCGCCTGCAGCGCCGCAAGGAGAAGGGGAAGGGGGGCGGTCAGCGAGCCCCAGGCGTGGCCTCGGCCCCCTTCTCACCCAGTTAAACCCTTCGGGGTCACCATCTGGTCCAGCTCAGCTGCACTCTGAGCCAAGAAGGCAGCAGCAGCAACCTGATTCAGCAGGAGGGGAAAAGGCTGATTTGGGGGTAAGACGCTGATTTGGGGGAAAATACACTAAATAGGGGGTTAAATACTGATATTTGGGGTAAATACACTAATTTGGGGGTAAAATACACTAATTTGAGGGGGAAATACACTAATTAGGGGGAAAATACATATTTGAGTGTAAAATACACTAATTTAGGGGCAAAATACACTAATTTAGGGGCAAAATACACTAATTTGGGGGTAAAATACACTAATTTTGGGGGGAATACACTAATTGGGGGGAAATACATATTTGAGTGTAAAATACACTAATTTAGGGGCAAAATACACTAATTTAGGGGCAAAATACACTAATTTAGGGGCAAAATACACTAATTTGGGGGTAAAATACACTAATTTTGGGGGGAATACACTAATTGGGGGGAAATACATATTTGAGTGTAAAATACACTAATTTAGGGGTAAAATACACTACTTTTGGGATAAAACATTCATTTGGGGCTAAAATACAGTTATTNTACACTAATTTTGGGGGGAATACACTAATTGGGGGGAAATACATATTTGAGTGTAAAATACACTAATTTAGGGGTAAAATACACTACTTTTGGGATAAAACATTCATTTGGGGCTAAAATACAGTTATTTGGGGTAAAACACTAAATCAGGGTAAAATACACTAATCTGGGGGTAAAATACGGTTATTTGGGGGTAAAACACTAAATTGGGGTAAAATACACTAATTAGGGGATAGAATACACCTATTTGGAGGGAAATACACTAACTAGGGGTTCAATACAGTTATTTGGGGGGAAAATACACTTATTTGGGGGGAAAATATACAGTTTGGGGGTTAAATGCCCTTATTTAGCGGGGAAAAGGCACTAATTAGGGGGAGAACTGCCCGCAGTCACTGTTTCAGTGCCAAACACTAGAGGTTCCAAGTTTTCAGAGGTGGGACTCAAGCAGCTGCAAGTGTCCCTCAGCCATCGGGTGCAGAAGAAGCCTCTCCCGAGCCAACGGGACGAGGCCGCTCACTGGGAACAGCCCAGTGGCTTCAGCAGGGCCAGCAGACACGACGGCTCTGGACCCAGGGCAACTGGGGTGAGAGGGTGGGCAACGGTTTTGGCGGCTGGTTTCCACCTCAGCAGCAGAAACTGGCCGAGTCTGCGGCAAAGGGACGTTCAGGCAGCTGAGAAGATGAATGAACTCACTGCAGTTGCCATTTAAAATAGCAATAATTAATTCATTACAATTTGAAAGTAAAACAAATCAACTGCCATTTAAAATAACAGCCAATTCATCACAATTTCATGTAGCAATAATTAATTAATTAGAATTTAAAAGTAGAACAAATCAATTGCCACTTAAAAGAGCAATAAATTAATTGCTATTTAAAATAACGATTAATTCATTACAATTTACAAGTAGAATAAATGAAATGCAAAAGAATACATTAATTGCAATTTAAAATAATAATAATTACAATTTAAAAGTAGAATAAATCAATTGCCATTTAAAAGAATAAATTAATTGCAATTTAAATAATAACTACAATTTAAAAGTAGAACAAATCCACTGCAATTTAAACGAGCAATAAATTAATCGCAATTTAAACAATTAATTAATTACAATTTAAAAGAAGGGTAAATTTCTTGCCATTTAAAAGAAGGATAAATTCATTGCAATTTAAAAGAAGAAGAAATTAATTACAATTTAGAAGAAGGAGAAATTAATTGCTATTTACAGGTAGAATAAATTAATTACAATTTACAAGTAGAACAAATTCACCACCATTGAAAAGATGAACAAAATAATTGACATTTAAAAGAAGACTAAATTAATTACAAATTAAGAGAATAATTAATTAGTGGCAATGTAAAAGAATAATTAATTTTTTCCAATTTAAAAGACTAATTAATTGATCCCAACTTAAAAGAATAATTACTTAGTGGCAATTTAAAAGAATAATTAATTAATCCTAATTTAAAGACGAATTAATTGATCCCAATGTAAAAGAAGAATAAATTAATTGCCATTTCAAAGAGGACCAAGTCAAGTGTTGTTCAGGTGACAACAAATCCATCCCAGTCTGCAAGAAGCTCCGGCCTCCCTTGCGCCCTGCTGCCCCCACACCTCCCAGTGCTCCCCAGTCCCCGCAGCCTTCGGGCCAGCAGCTCCAGCTGAGATGGGCGGTCGCTCACCTTGACGAAGGGGAAGGCGGCCCCGGGCAGGAAGGGCTCGTTCTCGTGGTCCAGCTGGTACTTCACGTAGGCCTCCACCCCTTGCTCGTTGTAGATCTTCTGCTCCTCCTCCATGCGGAACAGGGCTCGCGACGACACCGCGATGGTGATGGCGTTCTCGGGCTTGGGCTGCGGGGAGAGCGGCAAGCGGTGGTCACGAGCGGGGCCCCTCAGAGCTCGATGCTGGGCACAGCACTCCAACCGTCACTGATGACCCTCAAGGTCCCTCCCAACCAACCCCATGCACTGGGAGCCGGGGAAAACGCGACGAAACGGGGAGGGAGCCCCTGTGCCTGGCCAGGCTGCCTGAGGACGAGCCTCTTCCACACAGGAGGCCACAGGGAGGGTGGCACCTCCACCAGCAATTTGGAGGGCAACAGGGCGGCTGCAACCTTGACCTTCTCAAAGACCACTTCCATGTGGTGCTTAGAGACCCAGTGACCTTGGTAGCGTAGGGTCATCGGTTGGACTCGATGATCTCAAGGGTCACAGACCAGAAGCACAAAATCATCCCGGTTGGAGAAGACCTTGAAGAGCATCGAGTCCGATCATCCACCCTGCAACCATCAACCACGAAACCGTCTCCATCTTTTCCAACCTGAAGGACTCAACGGTCCCCGAGTGCTGTCCCCACACGTTCAGAACCCCCAGGAGCCTTTCTGTGCTGCAAAGAGCCTCCCAGGCCCATGGACACCCAACGTGCTCCCACAGGAGGAGCCCTCAACAACCCACAGATGTCAACAAGAGGTCTCTGGCAGGACTTGGCAGCAAGAGGAGCCCCCGGGGAAAGTCAATCTCTTCCTGACCCCAACCATCCTCCCCCCGGTACCGTGGAGGGCAGGAGGGTGCTAATCCCCAGCACTTGCTCAGCAGCGTGAAAACAAAATCATTGTGGATGGAAAGAATCTCCCTCCTGGAACAGCAAGTCCTAAGGAGGGTGGTGGCACAGGCAGCTCTGATGCCAGGAAGGAGGGTGGCACGGGCAGCCCTGACCCCAAGAAGGAGGGTGGCACGGGCAGCCCTGACACCCAGAAGGAGGGTGGCATAAGCAGCCACCCCAGGAGACTGTCTGGGCAGAGGACAGGGCTCGGGGACTCTTTCCTGGTGAAACCCAGGCCACCAGCACCCCAGAAACACCTCGACCCCCCACTCCAGCGTGATTTCCAGGATCTCAGAGCAGCACGGTTGCCCCGTGAGTAATCCCAGGGCAATGCTGTCTGCCCAGGGGCAGGAGGGCACCGCTGCCAGCTCCTCCACACACCCAGGTGCTCCAGAGTTCAAGCTCCCACCCTGCCTGAGGCTGAGCTTTAGCAGAGGCAGCAGCTCGGGGAGGACGAGGGCACCGCATCCTCATCAGGGATCTCGGCTTCCCGCAGGGCTGGGCTCATCCGGGGGTTGGCTCTGCCAGTCCTGCCCGGCACAGAGACGCACCCGGCAATGAGTCAGGGGCGGCCCCCGTGCCATTCCCAGCAGGACACCTCCCTCAGGAGGGGTGCCCGGGGCCAGCCCTGTGGCACCGTCGGTCCCCAAGGTCACGTCAGCACCCAAAACTCCCCAGCGAGGGGACTGAGGAGCGGGTGACGAGGACGAGGCGCAGCCTGGGTCAGGCTGAGGACGCCGCTGCGGCCAAGGGATCCCTTTCCCGGGGCATCTGCAGAGAAAGAAGGGAACAACCCCCCCAGGACACACAGGGTCACCCAGGTCCACACAGACCTTGAGCAGTGACAGCAGCAACCCACAGCCACGTCCCCACCTCACGTTCGGCCACCCGGTGGGTGTTAGCTATTAACTTGTCACGGGCCACGTCTTGGCTCCATTAATTAATAACTCCGGTGTCATGGGCCATTTATTAGGTGAAAATATTCCTCATTAGGTGAAAATATTCAGCAGTCCTGGGATATCCGGCCATTCACCTTCAGCGAGGAGCCCGGCAGCTCCCAAGACGGAGTCAAATCTGGGGGCACAGGAGAGATGCTGGGGGTTTGCTCTCTGCTCATGGAATCATTGAGGTTGGGAGAGCCCTCCAAGCTCATCCAGTCCAACCATCACCCCAACCCCACGCTGCCCACTCAACCCTGTTCCCCAGGTGTCTGAACCCCTTTAGGGATGGTGACTCCCCCTCTCCCTGGGCAGCCTGTCCCAACCCCTGAGCACTCCAGCAGGGAAGAGCCTTCTCCTGGTGGCCAACCTCACCGGCCCCTGGCAACACTTAAGGCTGTTTCCTCTTGATCTATCACTAGTGACTTGGTCCTCAGGGTAGAACATCCTCCACCCTTAGAGGAGCATCCCCAGCAGAGGAAGCTGGTGGGCAGCACCCACAGCTCAGGACTGAGCAGGGGACCCAAGGAGGGGGCGAGCTCCATGTGTGGAGCCACCAAGCCAGCCCAGCCAAGAGCCCAGCCCACGTCTGCATCCCTCTGTGCCCACGGGCACACAGCCCACACCTGCTAGGTGCCACGAGCACCGGCCCCTTGCGCGACAGCAACAGGCTGCTCGAGGTGCCTTCGCTGCCGGCTCACGGCAGCAGCCTGCGGGAGGTTTCTCTCAAGGAGGGTAATAAAGCAGCAATAAAAACACCCGTGAGCTCGAGGCTCCGCTCTCTGCCCCGGCAGCCTCCGGGAACGGGACCTGCTGGATCCTGCTGGCTCCAGCCAGAGAAGACTCTGCACCTCCAGAGCCCTTTCTGCGCCGAGGTCCCACCACTGCGAGGAAGGAGCCGCGTTTGGACACCTCTTGGAAGGGGAGGCTTTGTTTGCCTCCCTCCTCGGGGCTGTTTGGATGCAGCTCTGTCCCCACCGGGGCTGCAGACGCTCAGAGTCACAGGAACTCCCCCACCTCAGACCTCCCAGTAAACCCCAGTCTGCCTCGAAACAGCCCTGTTTTGAGGGGGGGGAAAAACACCCTTTGCTGTTAGTAGGAGCCTGTGCATGGGATGGACCCCACTTGCAGCCCTCTCGGGACACATCTAGTCCCATGAGCTGTAGGGGAACCTGCCTAGTGCCTCATCCCAACACATCCTGCTCCCCAATGCCCCAGGGCCAGGAGGTTGGGGCACCCTAAATGCCAAACCCTCATCGACTGGGCTGAGGCTCATCGTCCACCACCAGCCCAGGAAGCAGCAGTGAGGATCCACTCTGCTGAATCCAACCCCATTCACTGCTGGGGGATTCCTGAGGAGCAAATCTCCCCATCCATCCCTCCCCACGTGAAGGTCAATCCTCAGCATCATTCAAGAGATTGATGGGGTTTAACAGAAATCTGAGCAGGGGAGCGTGGGGGAAGGTTCTATTCCAGTCCTGGAAGGTCCCATCTCAATCCTGGGAGGCTCCATTCCAACCCTTGGAGGTCACATCCCAATCCTAGAAGCTTCCATTTCAACCCGTGGAGGTCACATCCCAATCCTGGAAGGTCCCATTCCAACCCTGGAAGGTCCCATCTCAACCCTGGGAGGCTCCATTCCAGCCCTTGGAGGTCACATCCCAATCCTAGAAGCTTCCATTTCAACCCTTGGAGGTCACATCCCAATCCTGGAAGGTCCCATTCCAACCCTGGAAGGCTCCATTCCAACCCTTGGAGGTCACATCCCAATCCTGGAAGCTCTCATTCCAACCCTGGAAGGTCCCACCCCAGCCCCACACACATCTCCAGGCTCAGCTGGGCTGGAGAGATGAGCAGGGACAGCCCAGCCCTTAGGCACAGCCTCACATCAGCGTCCAAACCCCATCCCAGAAGCACCAAGTGACCTTTTTCCGCAGGCTCCAGCTCTGTAAAGCTGACAACCCAACCCCAGACACCCCCCCCCCCCCC
>VXBP01004874.1:317832-329911 GCA_013400115.1 Rhinopomastus cyanomelas
CCCCCCCCCTTTTTTAAGGCTAAAAACATCTTTCTGGAGCGACTGGAAATGGCACATTTTGCTCTGCAGAGCCAACAGCTGTCAGACCCTTAAATCACCCTCCTAATCAGATGCAAATCCTAAGCAGCCCCCCAGGGATTAGAGGCAGGCACTTGGAAGTCCCACACTCCCCCAGGATGTGCAGCAGGGCTCTGTCCCCCCCATCACAAGACCCACAGCAGCACCCAACACCAGCAGCTTCACTGCCACCCCTAGGTTCTGGGGCAGGAGCTACAGCGGGGACCCCACTCTGCACCCCTTAAGCCCTTTTTCATTGCCTGAGGGTGAATCTGCTGGATCCACCTGGATCCTAAAGGACCTGGAGGAACTCTGGCAGCTCCAGGCACTTTGCTGGACGCTGCAGAAGACCAACATTTGGCCAGCAAAAGGCCAACCTTCAGCACCCCAGTGGCTCCCAGTACAGGGTCACTGGAGAGGCTGGGGTGGCCACACTTTCCTCGTTGCTGAAGGGTGACAGCTGTCATCCCTGACCTCCCCAGCTGGCAGGAGCAAGCTTGGAGCAGGTGTGAGAAGAGCAGAGACCCCTGCACAGCGGGGGAAGCCCCACAGTCACCCCATTAACCCACTTCCCAGCCAGCAACAGGCTCTTCATAGAACCATGGAGCCGCAGGGCTGGAAGGGACCCCCAAAGATCATCGAGTCCAACCCCAAACCCCTCCTGCCATCTCACAGCTCATCTCCAGGACAGAGCAGCACCCCAGAGCTCATGCCAGCATCACCCCCTCCGTGAGGACGGGTGGGTCCGACGTCCCCAGGGACAACAACAGACTCCACTTCCCACGGGCACAAGGGAACCCAGAGGGCCACGAGCCCCCAGCTCGGGATCGGATTAAAGTTCAGGGCGACGGCCGGGATGGTTTGGAGTTTCCCAAGTGCATTATTTATACTGCAGAGAAGTGCTCCCGCCCCATCCATCACGGCCCTGGCAGCTGCCTGGCAGGGCAGGGCACCCCGGCTGGGAGCAGGGGCAGCCGAGCTGCCTGGCAGTGGGCACGGGGTCCCCCCCAAGCTGCCCTGGCAGAGGGGTTTGAGGTTGGGCAGCACCCCCCAGCCCCACATGAGTGGCTGGGCACAACTGTAGGACCCGGGCACCTGGATCTCAGCTCTGCCAGGTGCATGGCTGCCCTGTGCCTCAGTTTCCCCACAGAGATGGGTACAGTGGTCACCAAGCTGGCTGCAAGGAGAGGAGAAGGTCCTCCTCAGCCTGAGCTGACATCTGCAGGAGGCTGAAAGCACTAAGCAACAGCCAGCCAGCCTCATGCCACCCCCATGAGGTGTGGGCACCCACAGAGGGTGAGGGCACCCACAGAGGGTGAGGGCACCCACAGAGGGTGAGGGCACCCACGGCACTGCCGGTTGGCAGTGGGGACAGGAGCGGGAAGCGGCAGGGGGGGTCCCCAGCATGGAGCTGCTCCAAGCTGGGGTCTGCAGAGCAGGGACGCGGTCACTGCCCCTCGCTGGAGGGGGTCTCGTGCAGAGTTTGCCACAAGAGGTGCCAGCTTGGCAGAGCTGGAGCCTCAGGATTTGAGACCCACAGCCTTGAGGTCAGCTGGGTGGGCTCCTGGGCTGCCAGGCCAGCTCACCCCGAGCCATGGCCAGCAGCCCGGCCAGGCTGCCAGCCCTGCGTTGACGCAGCTATTCTGAGACCCGGGCAGCTCGTCCAGGCGCTCGCCCGCTCGAGGGTGGCAGCCTGAGCCCTGGGTTAGGTAACGTGACTGTCCCCCCCTAATCACCCCAAGAGGGAGAACCCGGCAGGAGGAGGGGGCTTACACCCCACAACCCCCCTGCTGCCCTGGGCAGGGCTCTGGCCCCTCGAGCTGTCACCCCCTCCACGCCACCACGGCCCCCCAGTCCTATCCCTGGCAGGCCCTGCCAGCTTGGCACAGGGGCCGGCAGCTCATGGGACACAGAGCCCTGCAAGGACACCCCGGCCCAAGAGGGACCCAGGAACAGCCCAGCGAGCTGTAGGAACCCCAAGAAACTGGGGGGCACCCAGAGAGAGACCCCAGGCAACCAAGGGCAACCCAAGGATGTCATGGAGGAGTGGGGGCATCGCAGACAGACCCAGGACTTCCCCACGAACCTGGATGGAGATAGGGGGTGGCAAAAAACCCCACAGGGGACCCTCCAAAACCCCGGGAAGGAAATGGGGGCACCCAGAGAGATGCATGGGGGCACCTAGAGATGACACCCCGGAAAACCCTAAAGAACCCAGAGATGGGGCATCTGGAGACAGCCGGGAGGGGACATGGTTTTGGGGGAGGAGGGGGGAAGGCGCTCAGAGAAGACCACCCAGGGGCACCCATCGGGGCTGCTTCTCCCCAACCCGGGGCGGGCAGCGCTGCCTGGTTGGGCACCTCGGGGTGACGGGAGGGGGGGATTTCTCACCGATTTGGGTTTCTTCTTGGGGGCGAGGTTATCGTAGAAAGCCTTGGCCTCATCCCAGGGTCTCCCCGCTGCAGCCGGGGGCGCTCCGGCCGTGCCCGGGGGCTCCATAACGCGGCGGCGGCGGAGGCGGCTCCGGGAGCGGCGGCTGCAGCGGGTCCGCTCAGACCGGGAGCTCCCGGAGCCGCTGCCGGGTCGGCGGATGGAGCTTTATAAGGCATCCCATGAAGCTCTGGGGTTTCAGCCCACCGGGACACGGTTTAACCTCTTCGGAACCGCGACCGAGCCCGCCCCGTCGCTGCATCCCGCTCCCGCAAATACCGGCGGCGGGGAAGCGGGAGCTGCGCAGCTGCTCCCGGGCACGATGAGCGCTCTCGGGGGCTGAAGACGCGATCCCCAGGGAGGAGGGGGAACAAGATGCCATCAGCAGAGGGGATGGGGGAGGAGGAGGTGTCGTCAGGGCACTCGTGGGGGACACCAGTGCCCGCTGAGAGCTGCGGGTCAGGGTGGGGTGAGGGTTGCCCATCCTCTGTGGTGCCAGGGGAGACGGCAAGCTGGAAGGGTACACAGGTGGCCACAGCCAGAGCTGGAGGGGAGGTCCCATCAACGTGCACTACTGCATGGAACAAACATGGATGTTAATTAGGGCTCTTCATTAAATGTTCTCCCAGTGCTGGTGGGATGGGGACCAGGCACTGAGATCTGCACAGAGCCTGGCTTCCAGCTCCCCCTGAAAACTGGGCCGTGACCAGCAGGTCTCCAGAAGTCCTCAGGGAGCAGGGGGTGAAGCCCAGACCCCACAACTAGTCAGCCAGGAAGGGCTAAGTGATGGAGGATCCCACCTCAGCTCACCTGGCTTGGAGCAATGCCTGGGAGGAGCTCACAGAGCCCCAGAAGTGATGCAGGCAGAAGGGTTTTGCCCAAAGCTCTGTGCCAGCAGCTAAAACACCAACTGTCCCAACATCCCACAGCCTCAGGGACCCCAATGTCCCTGCCCATGGACCCATCAAACACCACCTCGCTTGCCACGACGTTCAACCAGGGGAGCAGAGCTGGGTGCTGACTTCAGCTGCCTGAATCCCAGCCCCTTAGGGAGCTCAGCGTCAGCCAAAGCCAAGGTGCAGAGCTGTCCCTCAACAGCAACGCTAAAAATACCTCAGAGCCCCAGGGTTTGGCCTCCTCCCATCGCTGGGCTCAGGTGCTGGCTGCTGCGGGACAGGCACCAGAGGTGCTGCTGATCTGTGGGGTGGGAGCCAGGCAGGACGGGGCGAGCAAGGCCAGGCTCGTGGCCAGAGCTGCTGCCCAGGATCCAGCTCTGCCTGATTAACTCAGACGAGTGTCTAAAGTTGGTGAAAGCTCCTTAGCAACAGCCACCGTCTCTGCAGGCTGCTGCTGGAGAGGAAAGGGCAGAGGAAAATCTGTGGGGGAAGACTGAGGTGGTGAAGAGGAGGTGGAGAAGGACAAAGATACAGCGGTAGCAGGTCCCAGTTGCTGACGGTGCTGGCATGCGACCCAGGACAAAACCAGCAGACCCACCCCCTCAGCAAAGGCAAGAGCCAGGATCCAGCTCCTGGTTCATAAATGAAGCCCGTTTCCAGCACAGACCAGTGCTCTGGTCCCAGCCCCAGGAGAGAACCTCCCCTGCACCCCAGAGGTACCTGCATGGCCGAGGGGTCACACATTCACCATCTCCAATGCTCCCCAGGCTGAGGTTCTTGTGCTGTCC
The DNA here is from genome assembly GCA_013400115.1 of Rhinopomastus cyanomelas. Taxonomy (NCBI): domain Eukaryota; kingdom Metazoa; phylum Chordata; class Aves; order Bucerotiformes; family Rhinopomastidae; genus Rhinopomastus; species Rhinopomastus cyanomelas. The sequence continues at coordinate 322,004 of VXBP01004874.1, forward strand.
CCAAGGTCTTCTCCATCCCTTGGAGGGTCACAGGCTCAGGTGACACCCAGGAGGGGCAGCCCCAACGAACCATTCGGGGTGGGTGGGGAGCACCACACACAGGGGACAGTTTATTCTCCCATTAAAAAAATAGATAACAGCTTCACCTTCTCCTAAGGGGTGCTACAGTCATCATCACCACGACGCGCAGACTAAACACCAACCCGGGGCAACATCCTGTTCTGGGGCGGGAGGCTGGGATGAGGAGGAGATTCATGGGCTTTGTGACCTTGCCAGGAGGCTCAGCAGGTGCAGGACCCATCCAACCTTCTCTACGGCCCCAATCCAGGACCCACCAGCCCTCAGAGAAGGGCCACACAGCAGGCACAGCACCAGGAGCAACCCACAGGTGACCCAACCCTACAACAGCCCACGGGGCAGCCAGGCAGTCCCTGCCTTCAGCTTGGCATCACCTCCATCTCCAGAAGGTCGGCAACTCCACGAGGCAGCCACGGTGCTACCCAGGGCAGCAAGGTGGAGGTCACCAGCTCACTCTGTCAACTCACACAAGAGTTGTGGTGGCAGGTAGCTCCTAGGGTCAAACACTGGCCACATCCTCAGCCCTGCCCAAGATCCCAAACCCCCTGGGGTCCGTCCTGACCCCTCCAGGCAGCCTCTTGGGGAATTGCCAGCGACATAGAGACCAGAGGCAGGACTTGGGACTTTTCAGCCTCCCTGGAGGCATCACAAGCAATGAGGGGGGACCAGCAGAGCTGGTTGCAGTTAGGGTCAGGGAGTGGGGCAGGCAGAGCAGTGGAGGACAGCAGGGAGAAGGCAGTGGGGATGTGGCAACAGTTGGCCCTGGGGCATCAGGACACTCACTGGTGGGCTGCGGAGAGTCCAGTTCCAGGATGGGAGGTGGTTGATTTAGGGGTAACCTCAAGCCAGCAATAACCAGAGCAGGCTCTTCCCATCCCAGGGGAGCTGTGACCCGTGGGGAACCATGAACTGGGGCTGCCCAGGATGCAGAGGAGGGTGGGTGGCAGGGGGGATGGAGCAGGACTCACACCTGGGGCCAAGCAGACACAGGGGAGAGGACTGAGCAGAGAAGGAGGATGGAAACCCATCACGAGGAGCAGGAAACCACCATGAGGAGCAGGATGGCTGCAGCCAGTCCAGCACTGAGCCCTCAGGACTCTATTTCTGGATATCACACTGCAGGAGGAGAACGATGGAAGGATCACTCTTTGCTGCCTCCTTGAACTCCTCCAGGGAGATCTGGTCGTCCTTGTCCTTGTCCATCTTTGTGAAGATCTTGTCAACACGCTGCTGGGGCGTCAGCCCGTCTTGGTTCATCCTCATCATGATCACAGTCCCCACCATCTTGTAAATGGCCTGGAGCAAGGAGAGAAACCAAGCTGGACAGAAGAGCCCAGGACAAAGGAAGGGGTAGGATTGCCTCTCTGCTGGGACCCAGTTAGCTGGGACCCAGGCACCTTTCAGACTCGGCTCTGGGCTCATTCTTTGGTGCCTGTGCTAGGTCAGGAAAACAGGTTCTGGGCATCACCTTTCTTTTCCTAAAATAACATCTCTTGGCTTTTAGACAATAAAGGAGGCAGAAGAAAAACCCCACCCCAGATCAGTGCTGCTCAGGGAGGCTGATTCCTTAAGAGCTACCAGCCCAGATATTGTTGGTCTCAATGGCCCGTTAGGGAAACAACAGCCATAGCAGGAGCTGAAGGCTTTCAAAAGCTGAAGCCCAAGGTTCAGATGGCAGGGGCATTCCCCCCTACCCCTTCAGCCTGATAAAAGGAGTCTGCTTTGGTGGAACTGGGGGCTTCTTCTCCATCCCTTCACTCCAAATAGTCACTTGGACCCCTGCACCTGCTGCTGGTGCCTGCCCCGAGCTGCTGGACTGCCCGTGCCTGCTGCTTTTTCTCCCCCCACACGTCGCTCCGAGCTCTCAGGAGCTGCCTGCATTTGCCTTGACAGGCTTCTTGGGGGGAGCTAGCTGGGTGGAGAAAGAGGGCTCCTCGTGGTGATAGGAGCTTTGGGGGGGTTACTCTACATCTCAGACTGTTCTGTTTGCACTGATATTTAATGTTCTGTGTTATAAAGGTTATTTCTTTCTCTCTCTGTCTCTCAGGAGGACAGCGTGAGCCAGGGTTGTTGAACTAGGGGGAGGGAAAAGTCCTAACCAAGGGTCTTTGCCCCCAAACTTGTTCCAAACCAGGATGGTGCCAAAAGGGACCCGATAACCATAAAAAGCCCAGAACAAGCAAACTGCATCTGCTGGTTTTAAGCAGCGGTACCTCAATGATCTCCAGCATCTCCAGGCGTGTGATCTTCCCATCCCCATCCAGGTCGTACATCTCAAAGGCCCAGTTGAGCTTCTGTTCGAAGGTGCCCCTGGAGGTGACAGACAGGGCGCAGATGAACTCCCTGAAGTCGATGGTCCCGTCGCCGTTCTTGTCGAAGGTGCGGAAAGCGTGCTGGGCAAACTTGGAGGCGTCTCCGTAAGGGAAGAACTGCAAGGAGGAGAGAAGAGAGGGTTGGAAATGGAGAGGAGGAGCTCAGCGTGGTGGCTGCACCCTAACAGCAGCAGGGTGCTCCAGCCCCACAGGTCCCTAGCCAGAGCCCACCTTGATGTAGAGCTGCTGGAACTCCTCCAGGTTGAGGATGCCAGTAGGACAGTCCTTGAGGAAGCCCTTGTACCACTGCTTGAGCTCCTGCTCGCTGAACTCAGTGCTTCTCACCAGGTCATCCAGCATCTCCGGGGCCAGCTTGCTGCTGTGCTTGCCCATGGCTGCCCCTGGGAGGGAAAACACGAAGCTACATTGACTGGCATCACCTAACTTGTAGGATCCTGCGATGTCCGACCTGCCCTCCTTGGTGAGGATGGGGGTCCATGGCCAAGGAGCCCCTCTGTACCACCGAGAAGCCAGCAGCTGCGTGGGCAGGAGGCAGAGCTGCTCCGATACACTCCGTGCCCGCTCCCACGCAGCCTGGCACCGCTCAGCCTGAGCGGCAGATGGTTTGCTGAGAGCTCCTGGAGCTTCTCTCTCCATGGAGAAAGTTGAGTAGAAGTTCACTTGGAGGCCGACCAAGCATCGTCTCCCTTCCGACCGTCTGAATCCACGGCCCCGTGGGCTCAGGGCCACGGGGGTACCCTAGCAAGGGCACGAATCTCCCCCCACAGCGATGTGGGGTTCCTCACGCTCCCAGCCAGCCCTGCTCCCAGCTCATCCCACAGGCAGAGGCTGCTTCCTGCCCCATCATCCCACCAGCATCTGTCACCGTCTGCCGTGGCAGCACGGCACCCAGCACCCCTCAGCAGCCGAAGCTCAGGAAGCATCCGGATGGTGGACACCCACGGGGGACAACGGCTCTCCAGTGATGCCCAGCTCAGCTGCAGAGCTCCAGGAGCCCTCCTGGCAACTGATTGCTCCCCACCACGTGCCACACTCATGCTCCCCTGCATCTCCACCAGCCCACTCCAGCTTCCCACCCTCAAAGGAAGGGCTCTGAGGACCTTCTCTTCTCCTGCAGGCAAAGCCCTCAGAGAGGTCAGGGCTCTCAAATAACACCATTTGGTCCAGGACCCTCGATGGCCCTTGCTGAGCAGGACCCAGCACAAGCCATGCCAGGGCAGGGACAGCAGGGATGACCACTGGGGCCAGTAGCCAGGAGGGCCACCACAAATCTGAAAGCACCGATGCCATCACCAGTCACTGGCTGGTGGTCCTAAAACAGGGCAGGGCTGGGGGGCACTGCAGGCGCCTCCCACCCCAGGGCTGCACCCTGGGCAGTGCAGACCCGTCCCTCCCGCTATCCAGCACCCTCGGGTGGGCAGCAGGAGAAGGGGTGCAGGGCTCCAGGCTGGGGGCTGCAGCCCTCGGGGGTGCAGGGGTTGTTCTACCCGCTGCGGGAAGGGGGCAGCTGCGGGACAGCGACCCAACGACCCCCGCTGGAACCGGCTCCCGGGACCTGCCCCGACGGCAGCTCCGTCCTGGGAACCGGCAACCAGCGGGAGGGAACCGGGTAAGGGGTGGGGCGGGGGGTGTCCAGCCTCGACGGCTCTTACCTGCGGTGGGCGCGGACGGGCGGCGGCTCTGCGGGGCCAGGCGAGGTGCGGGGCCGGAACCGGGGCCGGTACCGGAGGGGCCGCGGTCCAGCCGCCGGCTCTGCCTGCGCCGCTCCCGCCCCTCTTGTAGCCACGGACCACCCGCCCCTCCCCGCGGCAACGTTCGCTCGTTGGCTGGGAGAGCCGTCAGTCAACAGGGAGGGGCCGAGGTGGGCTACTGGGGAAGGCTACTGGGGTGCTGTGGGGATGCTAGAACAGGGGTGCCGGCAGTGGGATGAGGGGGGATCCTAGGACCGTGATGCTGGAGGGATGCTGGCAGTGGGATGTGGGGTGATGCTGCATTCAGCATCGGGGATGTTACCAGCTCTGCCTGCCCAGAGATGCCTACCTGGTCCCCAACCCTGAGCAGACCCCCCCACACCCTGCACTCTCTTCCTCTGCTGCCACTCCCTGCTGCTCCTTCCCTCCTTCTCCTCATCACTTTGCTCCACTGCTCTGCCTCTGGCTCTGGTGGCGGCTGATCCCAAAGGACCCCAAAATCCCCTTCCCCTGGTGCACTTTGGGGACCGAAGGGGCTGCGGTGCCTGCACAGAGGGGACATGGGAACTCACCTCCGTGCCCCTCGCTGGGCAGAGCTGCAGCTGGAGCACAGAGGGAAAGGGGCCCAGAAACGGGCTCCAGAACCAAACAGAGAGGGTTTCCATGGTGATCGTTGGTGGCTCTTCCCGGTGACCTTGGCCATCCCTCTGCAGCTGGTGGCCACTGAGGCTGGATGAAGCCTCCATCCCACCAGGACTGGTCCCCAAGGGGGCTGTGGGGTGCCCTGGGAGGGGCTCTGCCCTTCCCCAGTATCCCCTGGCCCAGCCCCACTCCTGGGTGCACCCACCCTCCCTGTGGATGCGGCTGCATGAAGCTGCAGGAGCTGCCCCAGCTGAAGCTGGAAAAGGGCCGATTTCCCCCAAGCCCACAAACATTTGCAGCTGGTTTTGCACTCAGGGGCTGGGGGGATCCATCTGTTGGGGCCAGGAGGGCTGGGCACCCCCCACCACGGCTGGATGTGGCAGCCCAGTGCCATTCACCTGGCTGGGATGGGGTGATGGAGCCTCATGGATTTCAGGTCACTCCAAGAGCCTCCTCTTGGCCCATGGCTCTGTCTCGCTGCGTTCCCTCTCTGTGAGCCTCCCCAAGAGCAGGAGGGGTTTGACAGCCCCCACCCCCCCTTACTGCCAGGGCCAGCTGGGCAACTCGCTGCTGGCTGGTTGATGCTTATGCGCAGAAGCCACCAGTCAGCACCACTGTGGCTGCCCCCACCCTGCTCGGGGGTGCTGAAAAATTAATGGTGCCTTAAAGGAAGCACCGTGGCTACCAGGGCTGAGCCTGGCACAGCCCAGCTCATGGGATGGGGTGTGCCCAGGGGGCGGGGGAGGCAGCCGGAAGGGGCAAAGGAGCCGGGCTGGGTGCGGCTGGGACAACAAGGATGGTTGTGGGCTGTGGGGGTGTCCAATTTTAGGGGCTGTGACACCTCGGGTGCTGGTGTCGGGGAGATGCCCAGGGCTGGCTGCACTGGTAGCCCCGGGCACACGGGCTGGAGCACCCCGCTGAGCCCAGCACCCACATCGGGGTACCCCAAGACCTCACATGAGCACAGGCTCACCTGGGCTGTTGGTTCTGACACTGCAGGGGGACACATGAGGGTGTCTGGGGGGGGGACAGTGGCTCTGCAGGGTCTTTGGCAGCTCTTCGCTCCTGCAGCAGCAGCACCCCCCCATTCCCTCTCTGCCCGACCTTGGGGTGCCCGGGGTGCAGAGCTCTTCCTAAAACCCCTCCTTCTCCAGCCACGCTGCGAATGCGAAGGGCTGCAGCTTCCCCCAGTGGCTACGGGCGGCAGCAGCAGAGCCTGGGGGGCTGCACCCCTTGGGAGGGACCCCACAGTCACCGCCCCCCACAACCCCTGATGTTGCTACAGCTGAATCAGCCCCCCCAAAAAAACTCCTGGGAACTGTGGGGTGCAGGAGTCACCCCGCTCACCCCAACAGCCCTTGTCCCGCTGCTCTGCCACATCGCCCAGTGGTGACACTGGTGATACTGGGGGCAGTGGGAACTCAACCCCACTGTGACTCCCCTCTGCTCCCTCAGGTGTCCCCACGACACCGTCCTGGGCAGGACCCGTCACCCCGAGTGGGGTCAGCTGCGGTGGAGGGGGGAAGGTGGTCCCGGGGCACAGAGCTGGTTTGGCCCCCATAGCAGCAGCAGTGGGTGGGTTTGGGGTCTGCTCCCCTCCCCGCAGAGGGGTCCCGTGGGACACGGTGCTGTCTAGGAGCCAAGGAAACTCAGGGGTTTCTCTCCCCGCGCCCAGGATGGGCTGAGAGTCGGGGCAGTGCTACAGGGGGAACCCCCAGCATCACCACGCGTGTGTGTGTCCCCCCACCCAGAAAACCCAGGGAGCAGCACCCAGCGGCCGCAGGATTTCCCCGCCCGGCACGGGGAGGGTTAAAGCATCCCCGACTCTCTCTCACACTTGAGACGTCACCGTCACCAGTGGCGTGGGGAGGAGTGGGGGGGGCTCTGGGGGGGCCATGGTGGTCTTTGTGGTGCAGCTGGCGCAGGGCTGGATCGCGGCTCCCGACACCCCCCCGATCAGGCAGCTCCCGCAGCCCCCGGCAGCAGCCGCCGCTCGCCCTCGCCTCGGGCTCCCACCGACACGGTGAGCGAGACCCCCTCCTCAAATGGGGGAACTGGGACAGGCCTGAGAACAGGGTCGGGGTGGGGGGTGTCAAGCAGCCGCTGCCCCGCAGCAGAGACCCCAACCAGCAGCGGAGTTGGGCGGGGGGGGTGATACATTTTGGCACCCCCAGAGCTTACTGGGTGCCCCCCACAGGACTGGGGATGATGGGGTGGGTGTATATGAGTGTCCCCCCGAGGATGCTGCAGCCCACGGGGTGATCCGGGGGGTGGTGTGGGTGCAGGGTGGGTGCTCGCCCGCCCCTGGCTGGGTGCTGCAGCTCCCCGGCAGCTCCCTGCGGTAAAACGGCCGCTCGCCCGCAGCCGCAACGAGATGGAGGGGACCCCCCTCCCTGCCGCAAAAGCACCCCAACAACCCCCTTTGGTGTGTGTGTGGGGGGGTGTCTCAGCCCCATTAGGGGGACCTGAACCTTCCTCCAGCTAGGAAGGTCCCCAGACCGGGATGGGGGTGACAGTCTCGAGAGCCCCCAACTCTCAAGGCAAGGCTGGGGAGGGGGGGTCTTGGTTCGTCTGGGGCAGGGTCTGACCTGGCATCTAGTTCCCGGGATAAAGTCCCCCTCCCCACTCCATGAAAATTCCTTCAGGCACTGCAGGTCCAGCCCTGCCTCGGCTGCGGCGGAGCTGGCACAGCCCGGGGTTGGGGGGCAGTGGCAGTGGGGGTGCTGGGCAGGGGCAGTGGGCACCCAGGGAGTGGGGACGAGGGGTGCTGTGGGAATGGGCGCCCAGCCCTTGTTTGGAGGTGCGGGGCTGCAGCAGCCTGCGGTGCTCACGGCGACGCTGTGCCAGCAGGAGTGGGGCACAGCCCCGAAATGACACCCCTGACAGGGACATGGCTGGATCTGGGGGGGGGTCATGGCCAGATCCGGGGTGGGCATCGCTCCCCCTTGGCCTGGGCACCACTGGCTGCGTGGGGGTGATGCTCTCCGGTGCAGGATTTGGTCCTTTCTGGAGCAGGAGGGGGGTTTCACCCCATGAGCTGGGATGTCCCCATGGAGGTGTCACCCACTGGGGGGGTCTCTGTGGGGCAGGATGCTCGGGGGAGTGGGGAGAGGGGGTGGGGGGGGTGGCAGGGGGGGGGGATGGAGCAGGGCTGGGTCATGGGG
>VXBP01004874.1:336742-358263 GCA_013400115.1 Rhinopomastus cyanomelas
GGGCCCGGGGGCACCTTGGGGAGGGGGGCAGTGGGGAATGGGGTGGGCCCCCCCCCCGCCCCAGTCCCCATCTTCATCCCCGGAGAAGAGGAGAGGCCATCCCTGTGGCTCTGCACTGACTGGTGGACGCGGCTCCGTCTCACCCGGGAGATTTTTAACAGGAGGAAGGAAATCTCCACTCGCCTCTGCTTTTCTACATTCCTCTTCGTTTTGGTTTGGGTGTCACATAAAAGGACATTTAATCTGTTGGCGGCTGGAGCTGCTGCATCCCACCCCACCCCATCGCNAGAGCTGGAGCTGCTGGAGGGACAACAACCTGCAGGGTGACACTCCCACTCATGACCCCGCCGTGCTCCTTCAGGGCACCCTCCTGCCCCAGTGCCCCAGCAGCCGCAGACTGGGAGGACTGGGAGGCTGCTGGAGGCCATGGCTGGCTGCCAGGGCTAGTGCCTTTGCCGGCAGATGGCCCTGTGATACCGTCACAGAGTCACCCCAGGTCCCCAGTGGTGCCAGATCCACTGGGTGGGGGGGCCCAATGGCTTCAGACACACCGCCCCTCACCCTCAGCACCCCCCAAGCTGGGGGAGACCTCAACAGCCACCCTGTACCAGCCCTTGGGGGGGTCACCCCAGGACAGCACCCACCATGGCGACGGTCCTGGGGGTGTGGGGGCCAGGTCCCCTGGGGTTTGGGGTCCTCTCAGCCCAACCACATCCTGCTTCCCACAGCCCTTCCCACCGGGCAGCTCATCCCACCCCAGTGTTGGGCACCCCAACCTCAGGGTCCCCCTCTGTGTGCAGTGGGTGACACCCTCTCCCTCCAGCGTGAGCTGGGGAGGGGGGGCACACGGGGAGGGTCCTCACAGCCCCTTGAGCTCCACAACACCCCCCCACACACCCCAATTTGACTGCTCAGGGTGCCAACCTGGGGACACTGCCCCGGGCCACCCCATGCGGTCCCCAGCCCAGCAGCCGGGGCTCTGGCACAGGGGTGTCACCACAGCCTGGGGGAGCCTGGGGTGGGAAGAGCCGCAGCGGCGTCACCACTCGGGACCTCCGACAGGAGCTGAGGGGCAACCGGCTCCTTCAAACCCACCAGTGAGCCGACAGGGTGGCAGCTGGGCCACTAGCCCTGGCGCAGAGACACAGCCCGGCCACCCGCAACCTCCCACCAAAGTGGGGGGCTGAGGCCAAACCCATTTCACAGCCCCAGCTGCCCCCCAGCAGCATCTGTGGGGCAGAGCAGGTGGCAGAGCCACCCTGGTGAGAAACAGGAGCCTCTCACAGCCCAAAGGTGGTGAGAAGGAAGCAGATGGTGGAGAAGACACCAGCACCGGTCCTGGAGAGGAGAAGGCTCCAGGGGGACCTCCTAGTGACCTTCCCACCCCTGTGAGGGGCTACCAGAGGCTGGAGAAGGCTGCTCCCAAGGGCAGGGTGGGACAGGATGAGGAGGGATGGTCTGAGGCTGGAAAAGAGCAGAGTGAGGCTGGGCAGGAGGAGAAAGTTGTTGAAGCTGAAGGTGGGGGACCCCTGGAACAGGCTGCCCAGAGAAGGGCTGGAGGCCCCATCCCTGGAGCCATTCAAGGTCAGGCTGCCTGGGCCTGTGGGCAACCTGGTCTGGGAGGTGATGGCCCTGCTTGGGGCAGGGGGTTTGGACTGGGTGCCCTTTGGAGGTCCCTTCCAACCAACAGAGTCTGTGATTCTACGTCTCTGTGACCCTAAGTCTTCCAACATCACAGTGAGACATTGGACCCAAGACCGGCAAAGGGACTCTGAGCTCAGCGGATGGTGGCCACAAGCCAGAGCCAAGGGGCTCGGCCAGCCCCACCTCAGTGTGGGGCTGCAGAAGGGACACCAAGCACACTGGGACATTGCCCACTGACCTCTTGCTGCTGGGCACGAGGATTTGGCCTCCTCTGGCCGCCAGGACCCCTTTGCTCCTGCCACGGAGGCGATGCCCGTCAGCGAGGGCACAGGACGCTCCCAGCTCACGCTGCACCGCTCGGCTGGGCCGGGGCCGCGCTGCTCTCTAATCCCAGTGTAATTAATGACCTTATCTTTGGCCAAAGCCATTTAGATTAAGTGGCCGGTGTGATGGGCTCGGCGGCCCCGGCGGCACAGATGGACGAGCCGCGCTTGTCTGGGGATTAGCGGCCGGCAGATGGAGGGAAGTGCCGCTCCCCAGCCCCGAACCTGCCGGCACCGGCAGCAGCCGCAGACTCCAGGCTGCGGCTGGCATCAGGGCCTGGTGTGATCCTGCCCAGGAGCTCGATCCTCGGCCCTGCCTCGCGTCTGCGGAGCAGCAGAGCTACAGCAGGCCCCAGCTGCTCCTTCCCTGGACCGTGAATCGCCACCGAGACGCTGCCTCTGGCTCTGCCCTAACAGGACCCTGCGTCCCCATCGATGGTCCTTACCTCTCCGAGGAGAAAACTCACCTGTGTGTCGCCGCTGGTGGGATCAGGACGTGCTCCCACCTTCCTCACCCCAGTCCAGCCAGCCCCTCATCCTCCTGGGCCATGCAGCAGCTGCTGCCCTCAAAACAAGGTGCTGCAGCGGGCAGCACAGAGCTGGGGGGACCGGAGAGACCCTGCCTGCAGCAGCAGAGCCCCGTCCCGAGCAGAAGAGGCAGAGCAGCAGCTCTTGTGGCAGAGGAGCAGCACTGATCTGGGGCGATAACAAAGTTCCTATCAAAGCGATCAGGGATATTAAATCCCCTCCTAACAGTAGGGTCATCTGACTGCACTCGGGGACAGAGGGATAATGCCACTCCTCACTCGCAGAGCTGCCCCACCATCCCAGCTCGGCCTCTGGGGACGACTCGACTCGTCTGTGCTGGCCACAAGAGGACCCACCGCAGCCCACTCATGGAGAATAGGGCTTCAGACCTGGCCTGACCCTTCACTTCTTGTAGGTCCAGGTGGGGAGAACACAGTTCCACACCACAGCCTCGCCCATGTCCACTCCAGCTCCACGTGAGCTGGGCTGGACGGCGAACAAGCCCGGGCTGGAGAGGTTCAGCCGCTGCTGCGGGCGACGACGCGGCGCCCAGCACCTCACGGCCAAAGCCCAGCTCTGCCCAGTGCTGACAGAGGGAAACCAACCCCAAGTGCCAGCTCTTTCCCTTCAGGCCGAGCTCTCAAGCAGCCCCCCCCGAGCCCAGGGCACCCGCTGCGGAGACCAACCGCAAGGAGTCTGCTGCTCAGCCACTCGGATTCAAACGCAGGGCCGGCTCCCGCTGCCAAACCACAGTGTCAGCCCCTGGGAGCTCAGCTCTAACTGGGCCAGACTCATCTGCTGCAAACTGGATGAGATCATTCCCAAGTTCCTGTTTAACAGGTGCCAGCTCCCTCCCTGCACCTGCTGTGTGCTCAGGGACCGGGCTGCCCGCGCCGAGCCGGGAACATCTGCTCAGCTCCCTCAGAAGGTGACTGGAAGGAGGAAGCCAGGCGTGGACGTCCTGTCCCGTGCCCAGGGCAGGGAACCTGGGCCAGGAAGAAACAGAGAGCGAGAAAACCGCCCTTGTTAACAGGGAGGGGAACCCACAATCACCTGACAACTTTATTTCCATATAAAAGAAAAAATCTCTCTCTTCTCTCCACGAGAAAGGCAGCAGGAGCTCTCTCAGCTGTGGAGCTGCACTCGTGGCCAAGCTGCTGCAGCAGCACAGGGTGCTTCTGTCTCTGAGAGCAGCGTGCTCACACACCACTGGGGTGGGTTCAACCATCCCAAGGATGAAGGCTCTGGCTGCAGTTACCTCTCACCGTGGCAGGATGCTCCTGGCAGCTCCAGCCCGGGTCAGGCAGCGCTGGGGAACGGGGTGTGAGGAGGCCACACGAAGAGGATCCGCGGCAGCCGATGCTGCCTCTGACACCTGCCCCATCCCCCAGAACAAAGGGCTCAGCTCGAGGGGTCCAAGGCTGCCCAGGACTAAGCTGCTTCCTCGCTGTCCAGGTGGAGGGGTGGTCACTCCCCATCACCAGCTGCCTTGCTGGGCGGAGGCCGGTCGCTGTCCTGGTCGGAGGGCTCGGTGTCCCCGCTGTCCCCCTCTGGCTCCGCAGCACGGCTGGCGGCCTCCAGATTCCTCCTCTTCTTCAGATGGTGCAGGTGGGACTTGGATCGTGTGTGAGCTGCAGGAAGAAGCAAGCAGGGAGTTTCACCACAGGCAGCTTGGAAACAGCCGACCCGACACCCCCGTGCAGCGCAGAGCATCCTCCCTTCCACCCTGCAGGGACAGGAGCTGCTCAGCCCTGCCCTGGCCACTCCTCGGGACACTTCCAGGCCAGACCAGCGCAGTTCAGAGGGGAACAACCCTCCGAGTCTTCTCCTGAACTGCAGAGGGAAAAGCCCTGGCTCTGCATATGCAGAAGCCTCCAGACTGTCAGCACCTGACTGCTCCCAGCTGAGAGACAAGTGCTAGCACGGCCACTGCTGGCTGCAGGACGCGGGTGAGGTTGGGCAACTGTCCCCCACCGTGGGGAGCACTGCCAGGATCACCTGCAGACCCAGGCCCCCGCACTGCAGCGCCGGGGATGCCCCCGTGTCTACGGAGCGGCTGGGGACGGAGCCCAGAGCGTCACTCTGCTTTTGCACAACTCGAGGCCTGGAGCTACCAGAGCCCTGCCAGGGAGGTTCTCCTGCCCCTCTGCTCTGCCCTGGGGAGGCCACAGCTGGAGTCTTGTGGCCAGTTCTGGGCCCCTCAGCTCCAGAAGGACACAGAGCTGCTGGAGAGAGCCCAGGGCAGAGCCACAGAGGTGATGGAGGGAGGGGAGCATCTCCCTGCTGAGTGAAGGCTGAGGGAGCTGGGGCTCTGGAGCTGGGAAAAGAGAGACTGAGGGGTGACCCCATGGATGTTGATCAATATGTGAAGGGTGGGTGTCAGGAGGATGGAGCCAGAGGGGCACCCAAAGACAGGACAAGGGGTGTGAGCTGGAGCAGAGGAGGTTCCCCATCAATCTGAGAAGGACCTTGTTGGCAGTGAGGGTGCCAGAGCCCTGGCAGGGGCTGCCCAGGGGGTTGTGGAGTCTCCTTCTCTGGAGACGTTTCAAACCCATCTGGGCTTCCTGTGTGCCTGGACCTAGGGGATCCTGCTGTGGCAGGGGGACTGGACTGGATGATCTTTCAAGGTCCCTTCCAATCCCCAATGTTCTGTGATGGGAACAGAGGTTTAACCCCAAGGATGCAGCTCGTACCGACGGAGCAGGGCAGCAGGAGCTGCGTTTCTGCCTCAGATCACACAGCCAAGGGCACTAAAACCTCCTGGACCCAAGCAGAAGGTGCTTTGTCTAGCCAGACCCAGGCAGCGTCTTCACGGGGCGGTTTAGCTCCTTCCAAGAGATCAGAGCAGCAATTAAAGCAGCCAACTTTCCAAGCAGGGCCCTAACGAAGCGAGGGGACGCGCTCACTGAATCAAGGCCCCGCGGTGCTCTGCAGCCATCCCCCTCTGCCAGAGGATGAAGTCACATGCAAAGCTGCCGCTCCAGCGCGGCGCTGCAGGGTCACCCCCAGCTTGAAAGGAAACCTCACCTCCCAGCACGCTTCACAAGCGACACCAGAACCTCCAGAGGCTGCAGCAGGGCTGGCTGCTGCTGCTCTCCGGGGAGCTTTGCTCTTGTACTTCCACACAAACTGCAAACTTAGGTGGAGTGAAATCGCCGGAGCCGGCGCGGTGCTGGGAAGCAGTTTCCAGAAGCTTCTGTGACTTAAGAAAACAAACCAGGCTGCAGCTCGACTCAGCTCCCACCACTCAGAGCTCTTCACATTTCGCAGCCGTAAGTAACACCCCGGGTTTGGATCACTCTTCTCCCACCATCTGGAGATCGGAGCCAAATCCAGCTGGACGCAGAGGAGAGCAGCTGGTTGTGGCTGAGAACAGTATCACCAGCAGCTATCAGAACCTCAGGACACCCCTGAGGGAGAGGTAGGTGCAGCTGTAGTGCTTGGGGGGATCTCACGGAGTTCCCACCAACACAAAACTCATGGACATGGAGGGATGGAACAGACCCCAAGAGCCCTCTGAGCCTTCTAGTTCTGGAGGAGGTAGAGCTCCTGCAAAGCAGCTCCAAGCTGAGACTGAAACAACAGCTCTCCTGGTGAGGGGCCTGGAGAATAAATCTGACAAGGAGAGATGGAGAGAGTTTGGGCTGTTGGGTTGGAGGAAGAGGAGGCTGAGGGGAGACCTCATTGCTCTCTACAACCATCTGAGAGGACACTGTGGAGATGCTGGTGCTGGGCTCTGCTCACAGGTCATGAGTGACAAAAGCAGAGGGAAGGGCTTCAAGCTTCAACAGAGGAGGGTCACACTGGACATGAGGAAGAGATTCTTCATGGAGAGAGTGGCCAGGCCCTGGGATGGGCTGCGCAGGTTGGGGACTGAGTCCCCATCCCTGGGTGAGTTTACAAGTCGCTCAGATGTGGCGGCTGGGGGACCTGATTTCGGGGTGACCTTGTAGAGCAGGGCCGATGGTTGGACTCAGTGACCCCAAGGGGCTTCTCCAACCCGAATGAGTCTCCCAAATGAAGGCACTCCACGCTCCCTACTCCGTGCCAACTTCCCCCACGCGACTCGCTGGCGTCCGACGGCCGGCGAGCTGAGCCCTCTCTGCCCGCTGCCTGCCCACCCCGCGCTCGGGCAGCCCGGGGAGATTCAGCAGCTTCATTGCGGCAGCCGGCTTCTCCGCTCCGTGTTTTGTTCCTGATGCTCAGCGTGAGCTTCGCCAGGCAGAGAGATTCACCAGCTTAATCTGATTCCAGCTGAGCCCTTGTAAAGTCTCTTGAAAACAGCAAATCCCTTTCTATTAACCGCGACAGCCAGCGACACCTCTTAAAAACAATTTCCATTTAAATAAACCCCAAAGCAACAGGAGACAGAGGGGCAACATTTCAAACACTTCAAAAAGCCCCGTGAATTTCACGCTGCAAAAGTGCAGAAGAAACAGAATGTGGCCTGTGCTTGCTGCGATAAAGTAGCCAACAGGCTGCAAGGGACCAGCAGACTCAACAACGCAGGAGCTGCGAGGCTGGATGTCCAGAGCCCCCCAGCCTGGCGTGACGGGGAAGGGGGGGAAGCCCGACAGATGGCTGCTGTGGCACAGCTCCTGCTCCCCCTCTGGGCTTGCAAATGGCTGCTTTCATAGCCAGCCTGTAAACAACCCTTGGAAGGCCAAGAGCATGTGCTGAGGGTCGTCCAGCCAAGCACGAGGCAGCCAAGGAGGCTGCTCTGCTCCAGAGAGCTGCCTCGCTCCACCCCGGCACGCTCGCCGTGCCCCCTTCCCAGGTGCCCCCTTCAGTCCCTGCTGCTGGACCCTACCTGCCCACTCCCGGTCCCCGATGATGACTCTGCCGCAGGGCTCACACACCCGAGAGCTCCACTTGTTCTCACCGACGTCCTGCTCCATCCTCACGGGCTTTGCCGGGGGCTCCCGGCCCTGTGGGTTCAAGAAAGGCCCCGGTTGGCTTCTCACAGGAGATCTGCTGGCCCGTGCCCGCTGTGGGGGATCTGGGATGTGACCTGGGCACAGCAGGATGCAGCAAGGAGAGCTCTGGGCGTTAGGATCTGAGAGAACAATGCTCTGCCTCAGCAAGGGCAGCCCACGGCTGGACGTGCAGAGCGCTCGGCTCACTGGAGGCACCAAGCTGGCCAGTTATGGGGCCGGGTGACTACCCAGAAGTTGGCTTTGGTCACGGCTCACGAGTGAACTCGTCGCCCAGTACCTGGATGAAGCTCTCCACAATCTCCACAGCAGGCTTCAGCACATCCTCCTCCCAGCGCGTGAGATCAGACACCTCCAGGCCGTACACCGGGGGCACGTTGGGCCCAGGACCTAGAGCAACATGGAAAAGCAGGTCGTGGCCAGAGGCAACAGAACACAGAGCCCATCACACCCTTGGAATGGGTTGGATCGGGAGGGACCTCCAAAGGCCATCCAGTCCAACCCCCCTGCAGCGAGCAGGGACATCCTCAACTAGATCAGGTGGTCCAGAGTCTTGTGGAGCAACCTTCTTCATGGCCATGGCTGCAGAAGACCCAAAAGCCATCCCTGGTGGCGTAAAGCCATCCTGAGAGCTCACAAGGAGATGGCAGAGTCTGCATGAGGACTCTCTGGGTGCAGGTTCTTGCTCTGAGCTGTAATCACTTGTGAGGCTGCAGGGACCAAGGCTCCTGCCTCCCAGCTCGATGAACCCCTCGACCAGAAGCGGTTTCAAAGCAGCTGCTTCGGCCTCCCCCAGCCCTGGCACGAGGGCACCGGGGTGAGACAGCTGCTCCCTCTGGCAACACGGCCGCCCTGCCCGCAGCCACGGGGCACGCAGCCCCGCTCGGACAAAGCCCTCCCCGTGCCAGCCCCGGCAGGTGCTGCTGCTTTTCATCGCCGTGACCACCAGCACGCTGCCGCAGCGCCGACCTGAAGCGCACCTGCCACCAGAAAGGTGAGACACGGCCACCGAGCACACGGCTCCGGGACAGCTCTGGCACCTCCTTCAAAGCCCGGCTTTGGATTTGAGCCTCTCCCTGCTCTTTGGTTTTTATTTTACCATTGTTATTTATTGTTGTTTTACCCCTAGCAAGCACCTTTCAACAAGTGCCCGGCTCCCAGCTGCTGCTGCTGGCCCTTCTCCAAGGCTGGGGCTGGGATGGGGAAGTCCTGCTGGCTCCTGGCCACCCAGGCCACGAGCAGCCATGTGGAGGGCAGCTGTCTAGCAGGGAGCATGTGTGGGTGAGTGGGGAGAGGGATCGTGCTGGGCAACCCCTCCCCGAGGAGGGAGAACACTGTGGCCAGCAGCACCATCTCCTGCTGGCCAGCACAGGGCTGAGCTTTGTTCTGTTGGGGTTTGAGCTGCTCTCCACTTGTGCTGGAGGGGCAGATCTTCCCCTGACAGGCAGCCAGGGGACAGGGGAAGCAGCCAGGAGTTGTCTGAACAGAGAGGCCATGGACAGTGCTGGGTGGGCTGCGACTGTCCTGGACTGCCTGGTCTCTGGCAGACTCACATCCCCACGCAGCAGAGCAGGGGATGTGCTAAGGAGGGATGAAAAGAGCCACGAGAGTGGGGACAGGCAGGGCAGGAGCAGAGCTCTTACGCTTCAGGAAGCGGTTCCGGACCCATTTGTTCTGCCTCCGGGCGTATCTCTTGGTCACCTGCTTGAGGGCCTGGATCCCTTGGGAGCAGAAAGAGAAACAAGACCAGGTTTGTTTTTATTCCAGCAGGCAGGACAGGGCTGTGCAAGGGGCTGTGCTGGTCTAACACCTCACCGAATGCTCCTCTGCACAAACAGAGCCCAGGACACCTTGTCCTGCTCACAGTGGTCTCAGAGGAGGGTGTTTTCACCACAACACCTTTTGGTATTCAGGACTAGACATCATATCACTCCCTAATCATCCCCTGAGCAGACACAACAAGCCCCTTTGACACCAGACTTATTTGCAAGCCTTTTATCATCACTGTGGTTTCCTCAGCCTCCATCTCCACGTTGCACCGAACCCTCCCCAACACAGAGATCAGCTCCACCTGGGACTCTGCTGGGTCCAAACCCCAAGCTACACTGTGCCCAGGACATCTAGCAAGAAGGTCTGGGGAAAGGGAGGGAGGGAGGGAGGAAGTGCTCTGGGTGCACTCTGAGCAGTGAGGCAGGAGTCCAGGCCCCCCTGAGCTGGCAGATGTGGAAAACCCAGAGAGAAAGGTGCAGCTCCAGCTCCACAACACCCTCCCACAGGTCTGAGTTGGGTTCAGGGTCCCCTGGAGCTGTGAGATGTCGGGCATGCAGGGTGCTCCTCCCACCTTTCTGCAGCAGCAGGGCACTGGTCTCAGGGGAGCAGCTCCCCTCGCTGACGAGGTACTCATGGAACTCCTTGAAGCCGATGGACTGGAAGATGCCGTGCTGGTAGTCCTGCCTGAGAACACAAGTAACAGGGGTCAAAGCCAATCTCCTCCAGGACACTGCAAACACCTGAGGTGTCTGCATCTCAGCCTGCAGGGACCTCCCTGGGTGACACAAGCCCGTGGCCTCACAGGGGCACAGACTGGTGCCAGTGCTGGCTGTGCTGTGTGAACACTCAGGCAGCACCAAGTACAGACCAACTCTGCTCTGTCAGGGAAGGATCTGGTCTGTCAGGGAAGGGCATGAGGTGGTCCAGACCTCCCCACTGATGGTGGGGCAGAGGGAAGCGCTGATCCCACCTGCTGGGGTGGCCAAGAGAGAGCTGGCACTGCTGCAGGGTCACCCTTGGCCCTGCACAGCTCTGGCGGAGGGGACTGGGAGTAGAACAGGAACCAGCTTCTCACCCACCGGTTCTCAGCCACCTTCTCCTGGTTGTAGCGGCGGTGGAAGTCCCGCAGCTCCTCCAGCAGCCCTGCGGCCAGCATGTCGTCCACCCGCTTCTCCAGCCGCTGGTCCAGAACTGGGAGGAGGAGAGCAGGACATGCTCAGCCCTCTGGAGACCCACAACTGGACAGTGTGGCAGGAGGTGTCCTGGCGCTGCCAGCTGCCTGACCCAGCTCAGCAAGGCAGAGCCCTGCAGGAGAGGGGAGAGAGTCCTCTCACACTCACTGGGGCCAGAGGAATTGCTGGGAGGAGGCTGGGCAGGAGCAAGGAGTCATTTCTGATCTTGCATCACCTACTCAGCCAGCCAGGAGCCCCTTCTCACCTGCCTGGTCTGCATGGAGCCACAAGATGCAGGGCTGGGGATACTTTAGGGGCCCACCCAAGGGGCCCCCACCTTCTTCTTCCTGCTGCTGGTGCAGGATTGCACTGTGGGGGATCCCCGTCTCTTCAAACACTTGAAGGCTCCTGTCAGCAGAGATAGAGAGAGCTCAGAGCCAGGGTGAGGAGGAGCTTTTCCACTTCCCTGGCAGCCCTGGGGGCTCTAGCGAAGGGAACCGCAGACACTCTGCTGCGACCCAACCCTCTCATGTCGGGGGAGGGCAGGTTTCTGACCCCCCCTCCCGTGCCCAGCACCCCGAGCACACCCAGCTCCTGGGGGTGCAACACAGTGCAGAGCACGGCGGTGGCACCCAGGGAGCCCCGAGCACAGCCACCCACTCCCGCCTGGCAGCAGGACAAGCGCTGCAGGGGACAGGGTTCTGGCTCCAGCCCTGCCCTTTCCAGCCAGGCAGGGCTGCAGGGCAGAGGCCTGTGCTCCACACTGCAAAGCCCCATTACCACCAGTTCAGCCCAGCCCAGCCCAGCCCAGCCAGGGAGCTGGAAGAAGCTGTGCTGGGTGCCCAACCCTTCCTCAGTCCAGGCCCCCCTTCCCCCGCTGGCTGCACCGTGCGAATGGGGTGGGCGGTGTTCTGCTCCCCCCGGGGGCCAGGGCTCGGCTGGGATGGGCCAGTGGAAGCAGCAAGCCTGGTCTTGCCGCTCTGCTGTTCCCACAGAGCTCAGCTATGCTACTGAGCCAGCAGAGCAGCCTGCTCTTTAAATAGCTCCAGATAAACCCTGCTGCTGGGGCACCGCCGTCTTGAGGCACATCAGCCAGGAGTTATGGGCTGTCCCGGACCCCAAAAGCAGTGGCTGGTGGTCTCCGACCCCACAGAGCTCCCCACACCAGTGCAAGGTCCCCACACGCCTTGCCAGGGGGTTAGGAGCAGCAAGGTGGGATGGGAGAGCCCATCTCACCGCTTTCCCAGGTACGTGATTCCCTCAGGAGCACCCCAAGCTCACCTGGCCACTTTGCGCTTGTCATGGGGGTGCACCCTGGCCGCCATCTCTGGGTCCACCCGGCTCAGGCGCCGATGGAGCTCAACGCTGTCCAGCTGCTCCAGCTCCTCCTTCCTGGCAGCGACCAGCTCGGAGGTTGCTCTGGCCTTCCCCTGGGGGGCACGAGGCAGCCCTGGGTCACACGGAGTGCAAAGCCAAGACGGTCGCCCAGACCCACGGGGTGAATAAGGGGTTCCTGCTCCTCCTCGTCCCACTGTAGCAGGGGGAGCACCCTGCCTGGTTGTGGGGAGTCTGCGCTGAACACGGGGCTCACCCTTTCCTGGAGCCCCACGACAGTACCTTGGTGCTGATAAGGACCTTCCAGAGCAGGGACTCGATGTAGTAGTTGGTTCCTCCCACAATAATTGGGATCTTGTCTCGGGCAAAGATCTCGTCGATGTGCCACAGTCAGGGAGCGTAAGCAGAGATGCAGGGCAGGGAGGGAGGGCTGTGGGCAGCAGCAGCCTGGGGCCCACACCTCACTTCTCGCAGCCCCATGGAGCCGGTGAGGCTGCAGAACAGGGTTACAGGTCCCTCATCTCTCACTCTGCTACCCGTGCCAGCTACCACCAAACCTCAGGGACTGCCGAGGGGGGCAATAAGCAGCTCAGCTCTGCTGCAGTGCAACACAGACCTTCCCTGAGGAGGGGCCATCCTGAGCTTCAGCTGGGAAAAAACAGCTCCAAGTCTGCCTCGCCAGCAGCATCATCTGCAAACCAGTCAGTTGCAATGTGGAGAGGCCCAGGCTGATGCAAACACTGATCACTCTTGCAGGGGAGGGGAAACTTCCATATCTGCTCAGCCAGGCAGGCTGCAGCGAGAAAGGATATCAGAGCCACGGCTTTGTCTCTGAAATCCACCACTGTGTAGTTGGAGACAAGGGGATCCACGAAGCTGATCATGTGGTGTCTGCACAGCCCCTGCTCCTGCGGAGAAACCTTGTTTGTGATGATGTCCAAGCCCTTGTACACCTGGGGAAGAGAAGAGTGTCTTGTTCACCCCTGCATCCTATAAATCCTCCTCTGAGCACCGCTCCTTCCCCGACTGCCAGCCCCACCACCCTGCTGAGCCCCTCGCTGTTGGCACAGGCGGGGGCACGTGCCCTGCTCAGGAGAGGCAGCAGGAATCCTGCCAACGCCTGCTCTTGCCAGGGCCCAACTGCCTCTTGCTGGTGTTTGTTCCTGCCCACGGGAGATCAACCGTGAGCCCAACTGCTCACACTGCCTTCCTGGTCTGACAGAACCCTGCGGTTAGGGCTGGGAAGGCTGGTGGAGAGATCCGTGTCAGAGCCCGGTCAGCGTGACCAGCCAAGCACACTGCTCCGACGCCACAAGGGCAGCTGCCTCTCAGCTGCCTTTTCTCCCAAGTCACCAGGGACAGGACAAGAGGAAACGGCCTCAAGCTGCCCCAGGAGAGGGTTAAGCTTGACATCAGGAGAAATCTCTTCCCTGACAGCGTGGTCAAAGGTTGGAACAGGCTGCCCAGGGAGTGGGGGGAGTTGCTGTCCCTAGAGGGGTTCAACTGAGTAGCTGTGGCCCTGGGGAACTGAGTCAGGTTGGGTTGGTGGTTGGACTTGAAGATCTTAAAGGTCTCTTCCAACCTTAATGACTCCATGTTTCTCCTCACCTGCTGTCCTTGCAGCTAAAAGCCCTGTGGTGCCTCTCTTCAAACACCATCTCGGCTGGGGACAAGGACTGCTGCTTCCCACAACACACAGAGATCTCTCTGGATGCAACAGGCAACTTCACAGAGCCTCCTACACACACAGACAGTCCCAGCTCTCACACATTTGAAATGCTTGGTGCTGGCTCTGCCCCTGCTCTCACTGGGCCTGTCAGCTCCAGAGAGGAGCAAAACACAACAGTGCAGGTCAGAGACTCCAGAGGAATAAATGGCACCAAGGTGCCCAAAGATGCTGGTGAGCTCAATCAGCAGCACCCCACTGCTTCAAGGAGCTTCTTCGCTCAGTTCCATGCTGAGCAGGAAGAAAAGTCCCCAAACCAGCCCTTGGGGAGTGTTCCTGGGGAAGAGCCAAGGCAACCTGTGGCCCCGCAGCACTTACCCCAGAGCCATGGCCCAGATCCACCCTCCAGGCTGTGTAAAGCAACAGCCACAGCCCAGCCTGCAGAACCAGGTTGTGCCAGCACTGGAGCCACCTCAGCAGCTTTGTTTCCTGTCCCCTTGCAAGTCAGAGCACCCTTCACTGCGGAGCAGGAAGGAAGGCTCCTCGTGCTGCTCCCCACGGCACAATCACAGGTCCCTCAGCACAGGGCACCTCTGTGCCAGGGACACCCATCAGTGGGTGCCATGAGGCTCCGCTCTGCTGTAGACAAACAGAGTTGAGAGTGGGGACGTGCCCCCCAAAGGAGCTGGCAGCAGGCACGTGGGTGCAGTGGGGCACACGAAGCTGTTGTGCAGCCGAGGCTCAGCTTCGTGCTGTGGTCACAGGGACGGTGTTCAGCTCCCAGCACCACCCTGCTCGGAGCAGTTTCCCAGCTTGGGATCAAGCAGGCTGATGAGAGAAAGGACTGGGAATGGCTGAAGCCATTTCCTCCTTCACCCAGAAACCAGCCCAGCCAGAGGGCCAGACTTCCAGGAACACATTTCCTTCCCTCTGATCCCCTCTGCGAGGCTGCCAAGCCTGCGGCTGCAGCACGTCCTCCACCCACTGGCTCCCCCGTCCCAGACACAAGGCCGAAGTGACACGGCGGTGACCCAGGGGCAGAAGGCAGGGAACGGCGGCCAGGGACGACGCGGGGTTAGTGGAGCAGGGAAGCCCGATCCCTGCCCGGAGCAGTCATGCGAGCTGCCGGGGCGGCTGAACCGGCTGCAGCCACTGTCTTGCTTAACTCCTGGAGAGCGAGAGGCAGCTCCTGCTCCTGCTCCCTCGACAGAGAAAGGTTTGCCTGGGGGCAGGAAACGAAGGGGAGAGCGAGAGGGCAACCAAATGCTCTTCCCTTCTGCCCTGCAGAAAGCCAGCTGGCTGCAGGGGACGGTGAGCAGACAGGAGAAGCCCAGGAGGCAGCTCTGTGCCAACGTGCCCCGTGGCTGGCTGCAGCCTATCGATCCCCTCCGTTACCCAGAACTATTCAGCGCAGGTCTCCAGTCGGCACCAAAGGCCTTTGAATTCATCGAGCTTTGGCTTGGTGCCTTCTCTCCCTGACAAGGGTCTGTCCAGCCCTCCAGCTCCTGCAACTCCCACTTGTCTGCCTGAAATCCCAGTCAATACAGAGGGCTGGCTGGGAGCTCCCAGTTCGGAGGCAGCAGGCAGCTCCCAGTGCCCTGCGTGGACAGAGCTGGGATTCAGGCTCCGACTCCCCAAGGCTCTCCCGGAGATTAAACACACGGAGCCTCCCCAAATATCTGGCAACAAGAGGAGGAATGTGGTGTCAGCGTGTGGGCTGGGAGGAAACAAAGGCAGCCTTTTACAGGCACCCAGCGAAGCCCAGCGAAGGTTTCCACCAGCTGGCTGTCGGCGGGGCCTCGCACCGAGACGCCCTCCCGCCACTCATTTCTATTTTCAGCCCGCGGCTCAGATAAGCCTTTGTTGCTTTCTAAGGCCTCAAAACAGATTAGCAGCAGCCTGGAGCAGCAGGGCTCCGAGACACCGAACACAAGCCGGGGACTAAAGATGCTTCTTAGCCTTGACAGCATCCTCCCACCTCTGCTGCCCAGAACCCCCGGGGCAGGTCAGCGCCGGCTTCTCTTTGAAAGGGTGGGGAAACTGAGGCAGGAGACACAAACACCAGCCATCCGGAGGTGTCTGTGAGGATGTGCAGGGAACAGTGCCCGGCAGGGTCCGCAGGGAACGGCACCTGTGATGATCTGTGGTCTGGAAAGAGAGGGTTCTCCCAAATCCTCGCTCTGCCACCAGTTTCATGCGGGACCCCAAACTGTCACTTGAAGGGGAAAGGCAGGGTCCTTACCCTGGGGACAGGGAGCAGCATGGTGATGTGACACAGGGTGCCCAAACACATCCAAGACACCTACAAGTGGGAAGAGCAAGAAGATTTCACAGGGGCCAAGGGATCTCCCAGCTGGAGAGGAGCTCGAAAGCAAGATCCACCCCCCACTCTGATCCCTACAGCAAGAAGGATGTCAGCCAAGGCTCTAGGGATGTCCTGACGTGACACACTGACTGGGACACGGACCCATCAGTCTCCACAGGACTGATTTGGCACTTCCAAGGGTGAAATCCAGAAGGGGCAGTGGGATCGGGAGCAGAAGGAGCTCCCCAGAAGCTGGCACTGGGATCGCTGTGTTCACAGCTCAGGCAGGAACGAGGCTTCACCCTGCTCTTGCAGGAACCTTGCTGGGATGACAAACGGCAACAGAGAGGACAAAAAGAAAGATTAAGAAGCCAACAGATTAAGCAGAGCTCCTGAGCTGCAGCAGGCAGCAGCTAAATCTGTAATTTGACCACAGAGCCAGGATGAAAAAGCCCTGGAGATAGAGAGGTGCCTGTGTGTGGGAACAGGTGGGCTTGAGGCTTCTCGGCCCCTTCCCGAGCCCGGCTGCAGCTCCAGCAGCTGCCCAAAACACTGCCAGCATTTGTCAGAGCTCTGTGGAGCCCACATGGAGCTGAATGCACAGAGGGAGCTGAGGGTGAGGCAGTCACTGGCAGCTGCCAGTCGGGAACGAGCAATGGGATTTTGAAAACCCAGAGACTCACCCACGGGGCCGCTTGAGCCAGCTCGGAGCAGCAGAGGATACGGCAGCGGGGAGACAATATTCCCTGGGAACAAAGCCAACCAGAAAGCAGCCCCAGTTGGCTGGCTGCGGCCGCCTAAGCAGGGCACTGGGGTTAGTGGAGCGTGGTGGGGGAGGCGCAGAGGCGAGCTGCTCAAGGCTGTGCCTTCGGGCAGCCGGGGCCGAGGAGCCTCGGCACTGCGACCGCACGCTGCGTTACGGGATGAGGCAGCGGAGCCCCTCGCCTCCTGCTCCGCAGTCACGCTAGAACGAGATTAAAAGGAAAGGAGGACAAGAGCCACTCGAGCCCGGATGCCATCGGGCGCCTGCAGTCCGTCCTCCCAGCGCCTGCATTCCCATGGTGGGACCTGAACCAAGCACAGCACAGAACACTCCTTCAGAACACGCAGCAGCGTGGAAGGGGAACGCGCAGCCAGCCCCAGCTCCACCATGCAGCGGGAGCATCGTGCTTGCAGCAGCCTACAGCCCCCAGGATCAAGGCTGCTGTAGACTGGGCTGGTGGTCTGAGAAGATTCAGCAAGGTCTGAGAATCTCAGCGTTCACTGAACACCAGCAGGCACCCATCACCCAGCTACAGATGAAGGGGTTTGTCTTTTAGTTTAGTTCTGGGTCAGGACTAGTAACATTAACACCAGCCGAGCTCTGCTCAGAGGCATTTCTGATGCAGACACTCATCCTGGAAACTTAACAGCAGGTGCCCCAGTCCAGAGAACTGAAGAGAGGCTGAGGGAGCTGGGGGTGTTTAGCCTGGAGGAGACTCAAGAGAGGACCTTCTCCCTCTCCAATTCCCTGAAGGGAGGCTGTAGTCAGGTGAGGGTCAGGCTCTTCTCTCAGGTAACCAGCACCAGGAGGAGAGGGCAGGGCCTGAAGCTGCACCAGGGGAGGGTTAGGTTGGATGTTCAGAAGCCCTTCTTCAAGGAAAGGGTGATCAGAGTCTGGACTGGAGTGCCCAGGGCAGGGGTGGAGTCCCCATCCTTGGAGGTGTTGAAGGCCAGCCTGGCTGTGGCCCTTAGTGCCCTGGTCTGGCTGATGTGTTGATGGTTAGTCCTGGGCTGGATGAGCTCAGAGGGCTTTTCTAGCCTCAGTCATTCCGTGATTCTGTGGAATCAGCCCATGGGCTCAAGCAGAGCGAGAGGGATGAGCTAGTCTGTTCAGGGCTCACAACACCAGCAGTGCTGGGTGGCTTCTGATGACTGGGCCAGGCAGCACTGGACAAACCTGCGTATCACCTGAGTGTTCTGGTAGGTTTTGTCCCTCCTGCTCAAACTCTATCTCCTCAGGAGCTAAAGGAAAACACCCCATAAAATTAAAGCTTTCAGATCTCTTGCTGCAAATTCAGGAGAGGGAGGGGTTGAATTAAGCTTTCCAGGATATAAACAGGTACCAGTATGGGCAGTCCAGTGCAGGAAACCAGGAGGCAGCCACAGGACAGCAGGAGTCAAATCTCTGAGCAGCACAAAGGGTGTTGCTGGCAGAACCCCCCCTTTTTAAAAGAGTAATAAATAAGTTAAACATGATGGAAAGGTCCGGTGTTACAGTGCAACAACAGTCAAAGTGTTCATTTAGAAGGAAAACATTTCCCTAAGCAATAACAAAACCCCAGAGGTAGCTGGACTCTACAGCGCTCTTGTAGCTGAACACAAACAGGACCAAAACAACAAGGCTCAGCCCCTTGGTGCCCACTGACCCTGACTGTACAACCAATCTACTCCACACTGCCGCTTGCAATAAGAGGAGACCACAGTGACTGTCACCAGCAAGAAGCAAATCTCACGTTTAATACTCTTCTCCATATCTTGTGGGGGTCCCTTTGTTGGGGAGGAGGGGAGCACTCACCTTCAGCTGCCATGTTAGTGCCTCCCTAAGAAAAAACAGCCTCTGGAAGGACAGGCGGCACCGGCCTGGATGTGAAGCACAACCCAAGGACTGGCCCAGACTGATGTGCAAAGCCCAAGGCTGCAGTTTCTTAGCCTGGGCTTACACCACATCCCATACAGTCGCCCGCAAGCCAAGGTCCACATCAGCAGATCCACATCTGCAGGACCAACCCTGGGTGTCACCTGCTACCAAGTAACTCCTACCGCTTCCCTGAGTGAGCTGCTCCTCACACCTTCAGGTAGCGTTTTGTGGGTTAAAATTAAAACACAGAATCACAGAACATAGGGATTGGAAGGGACCTTGAGAAACCACTGTTGTTTTGGTTTCCTTTCAGCAGATGAATTTAGGGGGGACAAAAACTCAAACCCAGTTTGTGATGTTTTGGTTGTGCTGCTTTGCTCAGAGCTAATAGGCAAGGGAGGCCCAGCATGACTCCCAGGAGAGCAAGGAGGGGGAGCACACCACTCACCCCAAAAACTGGGACAGGGGAAAGAGGGCCAGGCCAGGCTGTGCCTGGGAGATCATGGCACAGGGCCATGGGGCTGAGGTCCCCAATGCTGGGGTCCCCAGGGTGGCCTGGCCTGGACCCCTCACCTTCAGGCCACCTTCACTGTGGGGCTGGGCCTCTACAGGCCCCGAATTGGCCCTGTTGTGACCCCGGTACCAGCCCAGGGCTCTCCTGGGACCACCCTGGGCACCTTCTGGTAGCAGCCTGGGTGTCTCCTGCTACCAGCCTGGGCATCTATCGGTACCAACCCAGCTCTCTCCCCGGTGCCCGCCCGGGCCTCTCCCGACACCCTCAGCCAGGCCCAAAGCCCCGGCCGCGCCTCCCCCAGTCACCAGGCCTGAACTCGGCCTCCTCCAGGCCCAGTCGCGGCCTTCCCCGGTCCGCAGACACAACCACGGCCTTTCCCGGTTCTCCGGCCCCGGCTCCGTCTCTCCCTCGTTCCCGGGCCTATCGCGGGCCTACCCCCGGTCTCACCCGCGGCTTAGCCCGGCCCTACCCCCGGTCTCTCCCGCGGCCTAGCCCGGCCCTACCCCCGGTCGCCCCCGCGGCCTAGCCCGGCCCTACCTGCATGGAGTCTGCGCTGACGATCTCCCCGCCGAGGCGCAGCCCGAGCTGCAGCGCCAGCGCCGATTTCCCGGTGCCGGTAGCCCCGAGAATCACGACGAGCGGCCGCGGAGGCGGCGGCGGAGGGGCCCGGCCCAGGCAGAGAGCGGCGGCGGCTGCCATAGCCCGGCCCAGCNAGCCTCCGCGGAGGCTCGGCCTCCCCTATCTCCATGGCAACAGAGGAGATGGAGATGGGGAGGGGGAGACTGTCCCCATGGCAACGGCGGGGATGGAGGCAGGGGGACGGTTGCTACGGCGACAGCGGGAGGTGGGGGGGGTACCCCCAGCTCTCCCTGGCAACAAACAGCCTTTGCCATAGCAACAGGAGGCTGCGGGCTGGGGATGGGGGCTGTGGGCAGCCAGACACCCTCCCTCACTCCTCACCATTGGAGGGAAAACGGATTATGGGCGCCTCGGGAAACTGCCCTAAAAATTTGCCAGCCCAGGCGTGAAGGCAGCCCCGAGCCTGCAGCAGCCCCGGCCCCGCTGCGGCTTCCCCACGGACAAGTGGGAGTGAAGCAGAGGGGGCTTGGGGGAGATAGAAACAGATGTGGTTTGGGGCTGATAGAAGCAGAGCGAGATTAGGGGAGATGGAAGCAAGTGGGTTTGATGGAGAGATGGAAGCAGAGGGGGTTTGGAGTGATGGAAGCAGAGGAATGTTGGGGGAGATGGAAGCAGGGGGGTTTAGGGGAGGTTGAAGTAGAGGGGGTTTGGAGTGATGGAAGCAGAGGGGGTTTGGGAGAGGTTGAAGCAGAGGGCGTTTAGGGGTGTGCGTTTAGGATGTGAGCAGGGCAAGGAACATTAAAACCCAAACTGTCACATCTGCAAGTGGCAAACAGTGACAGTTACAGCCAACACTGCAAATTGCAGGAGGAGGAAAACCCCGAGTGTTTTGTTCACAGCACCGTCAGTCCGTGCTGCTGCTCCTGACTGTGCTGACATCTGCTTCAGGAACCAGGGACATCTCAGCTAGACACGGCTCCATCTCTGAGGGCTGTTCAGCAGGAGAATTCAAAGGTCTGTGCGAACCCACAGCTGTTCCTCAGCCTGTTCTCAGCTCTGAGACCAGTTACCTTCCCCACTGCTGCTGGTCTCGGCCCCTGGGATCTCTGCACATCACTTCCAAGAAAGCAAAACGACCGTTTCAACCAATCCTGTGCACCTCAGCGTGAAAAGCAAAACGCAAACCCTGCTAAAAACCTCCCGGGGAGGGTCACCTTGAGCTGAAAAAAGACACCACTCAGCAGCTCACGGTCCCCACCGCAGAACCAAACACTGGAGGGAGCGGAACATCTGGGCTTTGCTTCCTGCGCATGGGCGAGGTGTCAGATTTAGGTCACCCTGCTCCGCGTCTGAGCGCCGCGGTTCCTGGGAGCACCTTTGCATGCAGCTCTGAAACGCTTTGACACGGCGTGATGCAACACGCGGAAAGAGCACAGGGAGTGGGCTGCTAAGAGCCTCCGTGCAGAAGCGTTCATTTGGAAGGCTGGTTTCCCCCCCCGGGTGGGTGATGGAGCCTCCTGCAGCAGCAGCGGCTCCTCTCTTCCCTCTTCTCGACGTGTAACTGGATCCCCCGGTCCCTGCTGCATTTAGAGTGAGACATTTGCCGCCGCCACAGCGAAGGAAACCCTAAAGCATCGGGTTCAGCAGGGAGAACACATGCTTCTGTATCATTTCATCCCCTCAGCGGGTTCTCTGATCCCACCCCTCCCTATAGGGTTACTGCCCTCCCTATAGGGCCCCCATCCCCTGACCCATGGGGCAGCGATCCCCTCACATCGACTGCCCCAAGCCCCATTAGGGGGGTTTATAGTTACACCAGAGCCTTCTCCAAGCCCAGCGTGCCCCTCCTTACCCACAGAGCTGCTTCAAGGGAGGGAAAAACAATCCAGGTGATTTGTTTCGCTGGCCCCACCGCTGGGAGAAGGAGCAGGACAAAGAGCTCAGTCGTGCTGGAGCCAAAGCCCGGTTCTGTTTGTGTCCAGGACACCCCAAAATACTCTGCCCGAGTCAATCCCCCAGACCAGGGGCGTCACGACGTATGGAAACCCACAGCCTCCCCCTGCACGGAAAAAGCCAACCCAGGCTGTTGCAAACTTATTTATTTATGAAGTGTGAGGTAATGAAGAAAGTG